>BQNB010110477.1:0-22547 GCA_026074375.1 Tanacetum coccineum | reverse complement strand
GTTGTTTAAAAGACGCTTGAGGTGTGAATGAAGTCGTTGAAAAGATACCATGCAACTTTCTTTTGATTTGTCTTGAGTTAGTTGCATTTGTTGTTTTTCCGAATCTGAACACGAATATAAGGTATCTTTCTTTTCCATTTTATCGTGAATTATGAAGTGTGAAAATTTTGTTAGATCTTAAGTGGATATGATGTGATTGAAATTGTGGTTGTATGCAATTCACGTTTACGGGATTTTACTCGTCTATGATCAAAACCGACAAATGATTACCGGGATTTTACAAGATCACTAGATAACCGTGAATGAATGATCGTTGGTAGTTAATGGTTTGTTTGTTGTGAATGATTTGTGCAGTTTAAGTCCTTCTCGATGGTTTTGGTTTTGGTTTTGGTTTGTTTGGAATTCGGCGCAGTTGGATTACGAAAAGAAAAAAAAATATTTTTACTTTATTACCAAAATCTAAATTTGGTGTAAAAATAAGCTAAAAATGCTATAGAAAAAAATTTTATTTTACTTAATTTTTCCCGAAAAAAGTGTCGCTAACAGGTCTCACCGGATTTTTTTAACCCAATTACCAAATTTGAATTGATGTAAAAAATAAGTTAGAAAGCTATATAAAAAATTACATATATCAACTTTTTTCGTAAAAAAAAGTGTCGCTAAAAGGTGTCGTCTGGATAATCAAACCGCTACTAGTGTAAGCAAACCGCCGTGTAATAGAATAATCAAACCGCTGCTTCTTTTGACAACTCGCTGCCCTAATAAAATACACAAACCGCTGTTTGGTAACTCGCCGTTTAGCAACTCGCTGTTTAGCAACTCGCTGTTTTAGCAACTCGCTGTTTTAGCAACTCGCCGTTTAGCAACTCGCTGTCTGTATTAAAATAAGCAAACCGCTGCTAAACCTATTGACAACTCGCCTTGTACCTGCTTAACTCGCCGCCTAAATGAGTAACTCGCCGTCTGATACTTTCCTTACAAAAAGGATTTTGTCCCTTTTCTGTCAAACCGCCACGAAGAATTACAACTTCAATTTTTTTTCAAAATCACTCAAATAAGCGTTTAAGCCACGAACCAAAGCTAGGATTTGCAATATTAAGCATCTCTAAGAAGATTTAACGCACAATAACATGTATATCTTTGTGGATCGTCCAAAAAGTAGCAACTCTCCACGAAGAACACTTAAAGAAATTCGAACCTCATTTGCTAGATTTCAACTTGAGGCTTGATATCACTGTTAAGGAGTAACAATGTATCATCCTTAGCTTATATCACACGAAAAACACGACGATTAACCAGCCAATCAAGCCCAAAAATGAATTTTGAGCCGTGGGGTATTTAGGACCAAAATGAGCTCGAATTTGATGCTTTTAACCACAAGAATCAACCACGAATCCACACGTAGCTCTGATGCCAATTGTAGGATCCCGTAATCACTTCATAACATATATCATACACGAATTTGATCTAGAAAAGAGAAAGGAGGTGAGTTGTTTTAGAGAGAGAAAGAAGAGAGAGAGAGAGATGAGAGAATTTTGGAAAAAGGAAAAGATTTAGAATGAAAACAACTAACACTTTTCTAAATAGAAAAGAGTTTATATACCCCGTTGAGTTAAATGATGCGCGGGATATTTAACTAGGACCCGGGCTCGGGTTTTGCTTGGGATTAAACCCGAAACGTATACAATATTAGATTAACTATCGAGCCCGATTCCTGATATTATACTATTACAACATTAACTAATTAAATGACCGAGACTCCATCGTAGAGTAACCGAACTTCCTTGTTTGACTCAATAAATTGAGGCTAACAGATTAGCTAGCCCAAGAGCAAACGGTTACTTGGTAAAGGCTTAATCAAATCCGTTGATAGCTGATGATTTGCTAAAAATCATATGGTATTTCAACTCACCACTAAGAGTTGAAATGGTTATCAATGTACCATGGTTTATAAACCAAACATTGGTTACTCCAAAGTTAATGGCTAACTGGTAAAGAGACATCAAATCCATTAAATTTTCAATGATTCACCTCTCGCAAGAGTTAACACACCTGGAAGTGATGAGAATAGAATGAAACTTTATGATTTGATGTACATATAGTCAATGTTGCTGCTTATTCAAGTGTTGCTGAAAAGATTTGATGCTGTAAATATCCTGATTTCAAGAGTTGCTGGTAGAAGTAAAGAACCTGTTTATACAGGAAAATTATCATGTTGCAGTTCAAGAATAATTCCGAAGATAATGCTCACAAAATCCTCAAGAAGCTTATAATGAAGACACTCAAAGAAACTTGAAGATCACACGTGAAGTTCAAGTTAGGGGAGGATTGTTAGGAATTATTGTAAACAGACTTAAGTCTGGTAGTTATAGAGTTAAGTCTGGTAGACATAGTTAAGTTTGCCAGTACTAAGTTAAGTCTGGCAGTACTATAGTTAGTACTGATCTTGTCTAGTTAAGTCTGTTTATGTAACAGAATAGTGATAATAGTTATCTTAGAGATATCTTAGGAGATATCTTAGGAAAGGATATCCATTATCCTTTCACACGTTTGTAAAGCCCATTAGGGTTTCCTTGATGTATAAAAGGAACCCTACGACACAATGTTTAGTATGAGATTGAAATAGTATTCTAATAGAAATTAATAGCAAATAGCAAAGTTTCACATTGTGTTCTTCTTAGTACTTGTGTTAAGATTCCGCATTAGCACATAGTATTCATAGTCAGTGTCTCTCATATAGTTGATTTGGATTTATTCAAGTTAGCTATTATCCTATAAAAGGCTAAACAGATCCAAGACTTTGGACCTATATTTGAGGTGCTGAATGTATATCTCCAATGATTTGTTTAAGTGGATGATCCTTGTTTATTCTGGTAGTTAGAGTACGATTGACAAGGATATGTGTATCCAAATTAGTCATGTCAGCCTTTGCATTAACTCCTTCATCATCATCTGAATAAACAATCTCTTCTAAATTAGGCATGTTTGGATCATCATCACATCCATAAACTATATTCTTATCAAAAACATTATTTTTTATGTCAGCAGCATTAATAGTTGGACTAACAGTATTAATGTTGTTAGTGCTGTTGACATTTGCATCCTACTCTTGATTAACTCTTGGCTCCTTTGTATTTGGCACCTCACTATCTTCATTCTCTGGATCATTAGCACCCTTCTTTTCCTCCTCCCTTGATGGTTTGAATCCAGCATCAGGAGAATCCTTTGAACTAGAAAAGAATGGTGAATCTTGAGTCAAAAATGGTAGCAGTATGCAATCTTTGCCAAATATTGTCTCCTCTCTAGCTTTACATGCATAGTCACATTCTTTTATACCTGCAATACCATTAGATTGATTCTCTGCAACAACTGGCTCATAATTCATAGATTTTGTTAAAACATTTATATCAAAAAGCCAATTAGGTCCATTTCCTGCAATATTAGGTATTTCTTCACTAAACTTGACATGCATGTTCTCTTCTACTATCCTAGTTCTGCCGTTGAATACCCTAAAAGATTTGCTATTGGTAGAGTATCCTACAAAGAACCCTTCATCAGCCTTTCCATCAAACTTGCCTATATGATCTATGGTATCAAGGATTGTAACAAGACACCCAAATGTTCTCATGAAGCTTAAGGTAGGTTTTCTACCTAGAAAAAGTTCATAAAGGGTCTTGTTGTGAGGCTTAATTACTAATACCCTATTTTGTACATAACAAGCAGTATTAACTGCTTCAGCCTAAAAGGTAGTAGGTAACTTTGAATCAGCTAGCATAGTCCTAGCAGTCTCTATTAGTATTCTATTTTTCCTTTCTGCTACTCCATTTTGTTGTGGAGTCCTAGCAACACTAAATTCCCTCTTAATACCCTTCATTTTACAGAACTGATTCATGACCCTATTCTTGAATTCAGTCCCATTGTCACATCTAATTACTTTCACCTTAAGGTCTATTAGATTTTCTATGCCAGTTATGAATGTTTTAAGGATATCACTAGTTTCATCCTTAGTGGCTAAAAAGAAAACTCAACTAAACCTACTATAGTCATCTGTGACAACTAGGTAGTATATCTTTTTCATTAGACTCTTTACAAATGTTGGCCCAAACAAATCCATATGCAACATTTGTAATGGTTGGCTGATTGAGCTTACAGTCTTGGTCTTACAAGAGGCTTTATGTTGCTTTCCTTTCTGGCAAGCAACGCATGTATGAGTATTTTTAAAAATCTTTGAAGGTAAACCTCTTACAAGGTTTCCCCTGACTAGTTTGTTTATAGTTTTGAAATTTATATGCCCAAGCGTCCTATGCCAAAGATTAGATTCATCTAATATGGCCTTTGCAAAGAGACAAGTTAGACCTCCTGAAGGAACAATATTCTTTAAATCAACACTGTACATGTTATCTTTTCTAGGAACTCTAAGAAAGACATGATTTTCATCAAGTAGCTTAAAGTCAAGAGACAAAACAACACATTCAGTGTCTGTAAAAAGAACACTGTTTTTCTTGTCACACATTTGTGAGACACTGAAAAGGTTAAACTTAATCTCCTTAACAAAGTACATATCTTCAAAATCCAATTTACCTGTACTGATTTTACCTTTACCAGTGATTTTACCTCCTTTAGGATCTCCTCCAAAGGCAACAAATCCACCATCAATTTCTTCATAATCTGAGAGGTAGGACTTGTTTCCTGTTATGGGCCTAGAGCATCCACTGTCAATGACTCATTTTTCTTGCAATTCTAGCTGTGGATTTCCCTGCATAAAAAGTAAGAGAATCAGGCTCTCTTAGGGACCTAAGCCATTACAGACTTGGATTTGCCTTGTGCATCAACATAGTCAAATATTTTAAAGTTCATTGATGCACCATTATGTCTGAAGACATGGTCTTAAACCTTTTGCTTTGATCTCCAAACACAACATGCTAAGGCCTTAACAATAGTAGTCTCATTTCCCTTATTATCACTTACTGCTGCTTTTGGCCTAGCAGTAGTAACATTTCCCTTAACAGTATTAACTTTTTCTTTTAAATAACTTTTTTTATTTGTTGTAGACTTATTAAAGGGCCTTCTAATATGTGAATGTGCTCTTTAAAAAACATTTGATACTGTCCTTGCACTATTCACTATTAGTCTTAGGTAGGCAGTATTAATTGGTCTGGCAGTATTAACTGATAATGCTGCTTTTGAAAAGTTTTTCCCCGCATTATTAAGTGTTTTAATGCCAAATTTCATTAAGATTGCTTTTGGAACAAAATTTCCTTTTGGATGAGGGTGAGTCATTCTTTGAGAATTTTGATGATTTACCCTTCTAGCATTGTTCCATACAGTTTTCTCTACCATTTTATTTTCATAGAAATCACAATCTTTGATCAAATGATTAAAACTGACACATTCATAACAAGCTTTATTTTTAAACTCAAAATTACTTCCTAACTTCTGAGTCATCAAATTATTCTAGTTTCTCTTATTACCTCTAGGACTTTGACTGTTTTTCCTAGGGTATTTAGCTTGCTTATTAATCTCTACCTTCTTAACAGACTCCCTAGGTGTTTCACATGCTCATTAGATTTAACAAATTCTATTTTAGCAAAACTAGGTTTTCTCTGTTTAAACTTAAACCCAGTCTTATTCTCTTCCTCATTGTCTGATATCCAGTCCTCAATAAGTGGTTCACTAATAGACTTAGGTTTTGACTCACTAAAAACATATTCTTCCTCATCAGCAAGTATCAAAATAGGTTTAGGGGGCATGAAGTTTCCAGTGTAGGGAGGTGGAACTGCATGATACCCTTTACCTGTTTTGTGCTTATCATTCACCTGACTATCAAACACTTGACTATCAAACACTTGACTATCATACCCCACACCAGTCTTGAACTTATCACTTACTTGAATCTCTAACAGTTTGCTTAGATTTTTATATGAATTTTCAAACTTTTCTATGGTAAGTTTTAAACCATCTCTTTCCTTTTCAGCTTTTTCAAATTTCTTTCTAAGTTCTGTTAGTGCATTATCTCTTAACTTAATATCAAGTTTTAAAATCTTTATGTCCTCTTCAAAAATAACCTCATTCTTTTTATACACATCTAGTCTGGCCTCTACAGATTCTAGACCTGTTTTATAAGCTCCTACATTTAATTAAGACTTATTAAAATCTTTTGTCAGATTATCATAATGTTCTTTGAGAGTTTAATAAGATTTTTAAAACATGCAATTAAACAAATGATACCTCAAATCTAGCTTGAAGAACTTGAAGAACCTGAAGATGTATATGCCATAAGTGCAAAGTTTGTAGCTCCTTCTTCAGCCTGATCACTCCAGTCATACCCAAGTCCATCTTAAGCCACCAAAGCTTTTGTCTCTGTTGTTTCCACTATAACATTCCTCCTTATAGGTTCTCTGTTCTTGTTCTCCCTTGGAGCCTTGTACTTCCTTGTAAAATGACCTTTTTATGACAGTTATAGCATTCCACCTTTGATTTGTTAAACCCTATGGTCTCAGAACCATTGGCATTAATCTTCCTTCCAGTCTTATTTAGGAATCTTCTGGCTCTCATGGTCAACATAGCCATCTGCCACTTTAGATCCATCTCTTCCAAGTCATCAGCATCAATCTGTTATAAGTCCTCATCATTTAATTATGGACTGTTGGATTGGTTTGCAAAGAAAGAATAGATCACAGCATCACTCATACTATCAGTATTGACAGAGTTAGAACCATAAGCTTGATTGGAACTGCTAGAGTTATTGGAAGACATAAAAGCTACATTTTGTGAATTTTGGTTTGAGATTGATGACCCTTTAACTTCAGTTTCATAAATCTTCAGATTGTGTATAGGTCATCCATGCTCAAGGTGTCTAAATCAGGTTTGTTCCTCCAGATCAAGGTACGAGTCTTCCATTCTGATAGGAGACTTCTTAAAAACTTCAGATTCATATCTCTCGAGAAAAGTTTTTCACACCCAGAATCTTTAGTGACTGATAAGCTTTTGAAGCCTATCATAAGTTTGATCAAGTCCTTCTGAGCTTGATCCATTGAAATTCTCATACTATTGCTTTAGAAGTGTCTTCTGAGTTTTCTTTGACTCCTTATTACCTCCAAACCTTTTCTCTATAGCTTCCATCAGAGTCTTAGCACATTTGTAGGTATTAAACTTTAGTTGATGTTCATTTGGAAGGGCCATCAACAATGTACCTCTTGCTTTTAACTCATTCTTTCTTGCTAAATTCTCCCCTCATTGTAGGAGGATATGTTGCTCAACACCATCAACAGTTCACTTTGTGGAGGTGAGTCTCCATTTACTATTAATTCCCAAAGAGCATAATCTGTCATTAGGAAGTACTGTTCTATCCTCATTTTTCAAAGCTTAAATTCTCCTAGATTGAGCACTGGAAGTTTTGCAGTAGCAACCATTGGTGAAGATACTGCCTCCATGTTTTCACAAACAAAGATTTACCAAATGGAAAAAGGGCTATAGGCACTAAATGGGTTTTTAGGAATAAAAAGGATGTTGATCCCACTTGAATAGATCTTGCTTAGCTTGTAAAAGGATTAGTTGTAATGAATAAATCCAAGACAACTATGGTATAAACTTTGATTGAATATATCAAAGACTATGTGGAATCTAGTCAATGATATTAAGAAGAATAAGCAATGAAACAATAATAAGTAAGATTGTATAATACCAAACTTTTAGCTTCAATATAAAACGAACACCCTTGATAGTGTTAAGGTTTACAAAACCTTAAAGCTATGAATATCTAAAAACGTAAAAAACATTATGCCCTAGGACCTCCTTTTATACACCAAGGAGTCCTACAAGACTTACAATAATTTCCTAAGTTACCATGATCTTTTCTATAAACAAATGTAATCTCTTAAACAAATAAGTTATACATATCTTCTTTATAAATAACTAATGCTTATCTTCGTAAGTATTATTGTTCTCTAATCAATCTTTATCTCTTCTTTGATAAGTCTTTGATCTCATCTCTGTCAACATAATCCTTCCAGCAGTAGTAATCACTCAGCAGTTGTAACTGAGCACAAGCAGTATTAACTACTTAGAAGTTTACTCTAACAATACTAACATACACTGGCAGTACTAACTTTGTACTAGCAGTAGTAACTACTTAGTATATTTTTAGTTTTCATCTCTGAACAGTCTTAACTTCTACTAGCAGCAGTAACTTTATACTAACAGTACTAATATATACTAACAATGGTAACTTTTATACTACCAGTACAAACTACTTAGCATAATTTTTATTAGTATTACCAGCAGTACTAAGTTATGCTTGACAGCACTAATATATACCTGAGCAACAGTAACTCTAAGAATATCTTGAAGTCTTTAATCCCAACATAATAATTTATTACCGTGTCAGAATTTATCTCTATATTATGGAGCATATGGTCGATGCCACATGGGTTGCTTTTTTTCTTGGGCTTCCTCTGGCCGGTCTAGTTTTGTGGTTCACTTAGCCCAACATGTTTTTATGTATATCTCAAATCCCACCATTTCCTTATTTCGGATAGTTCCATTGCATATCACCGCTCTAACCGACACTATAATCCTTTGATCTATGTTAAGCAGTGGTTTATTCATGGCAGAGAAAGGCTGTTATCTTGATGATTTATTATGGTTATCTTATGTATGGTTTGCTTAAATAGTCTATGTACCATTACGACGTCGTTTGGTGTTTGGAACTGGGTTTTATTTTTGTCTCAGTTTATGAACATGTCTGGTGCCAATTCTATCATTTCTTTCGCTTGGACTAAAGGTTATGTTGATCATGTTACTTTTTTTAATAATTGTGTTGGCCTTAGTTAGTTTTTACTGTTACGAATTACGAATTTGTGCTGATATTTAGGCTATAGGATTTTGACTAGGAATTTTGAATATCTTGCCCAGGGTTTATGATTGCAATCGTGATGTTGTTTGGAATAATGAATTATGGGGTAACTTTGTGTTAAAATTCTGATTTTCATTTGATGGGGTTTTAGTATTTGATTATAATATTTGTGGGTTTCGTTTATTATGTTCTTTGAAATAATAGGTACTTTTGTTTTGTGACTTGGGTGATTAGCTTTTTCCTATTAATATTGATATTTAAATTAATTATGATATAACAGGGTTCTAAATATGGCGTTGTTACAGGTTTATGTTAGCCACGAGTTTCATCGAAAGATACTTTCAGCTGTTTGATTCTCAAAGATAGAGCATTCACACCACATATTTGGTGATGCTTGAAAACAACAGGACTGTGAATTGACAAGTATTTACCTTTGCAACTAATGTGACACCTATGATTCCGTCACTTTATTGGATATGATTGTTGGTGTACACTTGAATATGGTGAACTGTTATAAGGCTTGATTCTTTATACACAGGTAGCGTAAACCATCGGGCTTGCAACCGTGCCGAATGTATCGCCTTATTTAAAATTTCAACCTGTTTACTATGGAGCATGTGGGAAATGCCACAAGCCTGCTTCCTTGTTGTTTGGACTTACTTCGGCCATTTGTGAAAGGCTTCCTTTCACACATGCTTCATATGAAAGGTTGCCTGCTATTTTTTTGCGGAGCAACATACTCCATAGTATAGAGTTAATGTGATGTTCCATGGTATATCTCATTATATGTGAGCTTAAGGTGATGCTTGGAAACAAGAGGACTGTCAGTTGACAAGTATTTAACTTTGCAACCAATGTGCCAACCTATGATTCAGTCACTTTATTGGATATGATTGTTGGTGTACACTTGAACATGGTGAAATGTTATAAGGCTTGATTCTTCGTGCAGTGGCAGGGTAAATCATCAGGTTTGCAACCGTGCCGAATGTATCGTCTTATTTGAATTTTCAGCCTGTTTACTGTGGAGCATGTGGGAAATGCCACATGCGTGCTCCTGTTTCATTTTATTCTCACATTTAACTCTATACTTCAACCGTTGCACTTATTTCAGGTTGTGACAAGTTTGAAGCACCAATGGGTAATGGCTATTATAGGTAAGTATCTTACGGCGCATACGCCTTTTTGCTTGTTTGAATTGACCAGACTATAGACTAATTTATTATTTTTATTGGCTGCAGGTGATGATGATATTCCAAGAGTTGTGACTTCCTGATTGATGAGGGCGTGTCAAGTCAGCATTCGTGTTGGCAATGCAGCCCACGAAACAGGACGAAACGGTTATTTAACATGAAATACACGTTACTATGACGCGGCAATGATGAATATGAGCGGTGCGTAATCTGGCTAGGCAATCTTATAGGTATGCAGCTATGATATGCTTTAACCTAAAGCTGAGCCAACCTCTTCCACAATCTGACGGACATAATTTACCGGCATCTGTTATACATGTCGACTTTTTTTATGTTTGTTAGGGTGTCGGGTTTAGATCGACAAAAAACCGATACCACAGATAGAGTGTGTCATATCAAAGTAGGATGCGAAGTCAAATAGAACGTCGTGGAATCCAATTTGGTGCAGATTGGTTTTCGCCGTTTTTTTCTTCCATTTCCTGTCCTTCTTTGTATACGTCTGTTGTTTCATTGGTCTCAGCTTTTTGTTGATCTGAGGCCGAAATACTAGGTAACCTGCACAGACCGATTGTGAAAGAAACGGGTAACACTGATTTTACCCTTTGAAATACGTTCGCTGTTACAATGAAATACTTTTATCTTTCCCACCTCTTTGTTCCGCTTTGATAGATCTTGAGTTGTCAATAAGTGCTAATCATATCACCCTCTTAGAATAATGATGATATCCTAATAAAATTCGTGAGACTCATTTTATTTTGTAAACTTAACGATTGCGAAAGCGCCAAAAAGCTACTTTTGCGGTTTTTTGTTGTTCGTATGATTTGGTTTTCGATGTGGTTGCGGATATGTAGTCACGTTTTAATATTCGGTTTTGCAGGTGAGAGAGGTGATGTAAAAATCCGTTATCTGTAAAAATCCGTTATTTCAGGTCATTTTATGACTCAATACTTTCTATTATTTATATTTAGGCTTTTACGCGTTTACTTTTAATTTTCATCGTTTAGTTAAATCACATAAACTAAAAATCAACATTCAACGTAAACGGACATCAAACAAATAAAAGTTTACATCAAACAAATAAAAGTTTCATATTTTATTTTTATTGGTTACGTAAAACATTTACGTTTCACAATAAAATACATTTAGGCATACCCGGAAGCACCAATACCCATCTATACTCAAACAAATACCCACTTTTATACCGAATACACAAAAATTAAATAAATATCTACCCTTTATACACTAGGGCCGGATCCACAAGGATCGAAAGCATAAACCAAAATTCAAATTATACTTCCTAATATCACACATGCTTATTTCCTTCCACTAAAGTCACATCCCTCCTTCTAAGGAGGAAGAGAGCACCTTACAAGATTAGTACCTTTACCACTCTTAAACCATGGGTTGCTAGTTGTTAAACTTAATACCTCCTAGTATATAAGGATGTACCTAGTAAAGATTTAGCACACACTTTCAACTAGCAAGTAAACAAATCAAATACTCTCTTTTCCACTCTAAAAACCCACAGCTCATATTAAACTTTTAGGGTGTTCATAGTTTTGATTTTTCAAGGGTAACAAGCATACAAGTATCATTAGTAGTAATATCTAAGACGTGGCAAGGTGATTTGGATGCTTGGGTATTAATTAATCAAGGTTTGATTCAAGAAAAAAACTAGGGTTTTCTAAGGAAGTTAGGGTTTTATGATAAGTATTTAGGGTTAATACTTGGGTTGTGATTTTGTGTATCATCTTCATCATCTTCTTAAGGGTTTTATGATAAGTATTTAGGGTTCTTGGGTTAATACTTGTTATTATGTTAGTCACCGACTAGGGTTTGTTTTTATGATTTACAAATTAAAGTAAGCATGTATATAATTCGAACTTAATTATTCTTCTAATGAAATGGTGTTAATAATATGCTAGAACACAAGAAAAATAATTTATATAATTGTTGGTTAATTTATATGTTTAGTGTATAAATTTATTTATTAATAAGTTTATTATTAAAGTTTATGCACAAATAAAGTGAGAACATTTTATCTTGGACAAATATGATGGACACATTTAGAGGACCCAAAATGTACCTAAGATGTGGTATAAAGTAATGCAGATGACTTGTACAAATTAACCAAGTAATAATTTATAAAACTAGTTTATAAATTACATATATAAAAGCAGATTGTTTTGAGCTTACTGTTTAGATTCGAAATTTAATAAATTCAGGAAACATTTTATTAAAATAGTACATATTATGAGGATCGTAAGCATATAAAGAACTAAAAACCGAGCTATAAGGAAGAAGTTATGATATTTACAAGATTATAATAATTAAATATATAAAAGTGTTTTTATAAAAATAGTTTTATAAAAACTGAAACTGTTATAGATCTGATAGAAATTTATAAATATTTTATTATGATAGATCATCTCAATAGAAACTTGAAAAACGAAATTAAAACGAATGAGTTACAAGTTTGGAAAGATTTAAGTTTATAAAAATAGTTTTATAAACACATTTTGAATTTACTGTTCCAACTCAGATTTTTATAAAAACAGTGAACATAATATTTGAATAGATTATTTCGTCACGATTCCATATATATAAAGAACACGCAAAACGGAGTTAAAATGAGCAAGTTACGAGTTTTCAAAGATTTCGGATAAATAGAAATACAAAAAATAATATATTTTTATAAATAATTTTTTGTAATTTTTATAAAAATATAACTTTTTGATCAAACCTAAAAATATGGTTTTCGAGTCCGTTTGGGCTATAAAAACCTTAAGAAATATTGTCGTATCATTTACATAATATTTATATACGTTTTTAACTTTATAAATATTATTTTATAAAACAATTAAACTAATTATATAATATCATTATATAATCAATAAAAATATTAAATCATGTATTATTAACAAATAATTAATTGTTGGACAAAGATAACATTTTATTTTACGGATATATATACGTAGACATTTATTTAACAAAGTACAATTTAAATATTGTTTTGACTTTTAAATTAAACTAAAACTATTATGTGGTGGTGTAACTCTATAACTCATCATATTGTATTTATATAAAATACATTATACTCATACGATCTATAATTCTTTAAAACATCACTAAATGAAATTTACATGACATTAAGTGGGTTATAAAAACCAATCTTTTATGTAGTTAGACTTTCTGACACCGCATTTTTCGACCATGCAATGGACCACTATTTACGACCACAACTTAGCAATATAAACACCATCAGATGGCGCTAAAATCGCTACTATCTATGTTTAAATGTTACTGTATATAATATTACACGTCCAAAACAACTAACAATAGTTGTGACCATCGTTTTCGTATCGTCGTTGCTACGTGATGCACGGGTTGTCTGCCATTTTTTTATGAAATAGTGTGCGGTAAAGTTGTTTCCTAAAACTATCTATATGTGTAAAGTTAGCACCGTGAGAAACATATAATCGCTTAACAAAAATTTTGATTATAAGGTGCCCGCCGTCGTAATGTGCGGTGTTAGGAATACGAAATTCCTAGGAAAGTGTCGGTCGCTTCCATAGATAACTGTCGTTAGATCGTTAAGTAATTTTTGAAAACTTACATAGTTAGTTTGCTAAAGGCCCATGGATAAACCCATGCAAGCCCAAACCCACCATCCATTGTAAGTATATAAACACCTCTCCATGCCTTGGAGAGGTGGTTGGTTGCTCATTTTTCACACATAATACAAAGTTCTCTTATATGTTTACTTTCTCTCTCTAAGTGTTCATCCAACCTACTCTCTCTCTACCCTCACATCTAGTATGTTATTTGATTAGTCTTCAATTGGTATCAAGAGCCATGGAGTGGTGTGTTTAGTTTTTGTGTTTAAGTTTTGTTTTTCGTTCGTAGGTTTCTTGCAAGATTCGTCCTTTCTCTTTATTTTTTGTGTTTTCGAAGCTATTGTGGACACTAAAAGATCATTTACCTTGGTAAATTTGATCTAGTATCTTTAAGATATAGGTGTACAAGCTTTGAATCTAGAAAAATAACATTTTTTTGTCACTTTTGTGTTCAAAAACCTTTACAAAGAACAAAATCTTGATTTTAAATTTTTCGGCTTAAAAACCTTAAAGTTTTCATTTTTCTTGTTCCTATAGGGTTGGTAATACTAGTTGTACAAGATTTTTTGCAAAAAAACCAATCAAAAAAAGTGTTTTTTGTGTTTTTGAGATTTTGAGTTTCGTCACTGTTGAAGTCGAACAACCTGAGTCGAACAACCCAAGTCGAACAACCTGAGTCGAACAACTCAAGTCGAACAACCTGAGTCGAACAACCCAAGTCGAACAACCTGAGTCGAACAACTCAAGTCGAACAACCTGAGTCGAACAACCCAAGTCGAACAACCTGAGTCGATCAACTCGAGTCGAACAACCTGAGTCGAACAACCCAAGTCGAACAACCTGAGTCGAACAACTTGAGTCGACAATCAAGTCGAACAACCTGGTGTGATACAACCCAAGTCGAAAACTGAGTCAACCAACTCAACAAATTTCTAAAATTATACGCTTTATTTCTTTGAGTTGTAAAATCCCGTAAAACATTTACGTGTCTTTCCCGGTTTTGTCAAGAATTGTAAAATCCTGTGTAGTTTCAAGACTTAAATCACTTAAAAGACAACCTATTTAAACACAATTTCTTTGTACCACCGTCCGGTCAAACCAGTAATCTTTTAACATACATATTTCTCAATGACGACTCTTGCTGACAAAGTGATTCTTTCTGGTGTTGACAATCGTCCACCTATGTTGGAAAAGGGTATGTATGATTCTTGGAAAAGCATAATGGAGCTATACATGATGAATAGACAACATGGAAGAATGATTCTTGAATCCGTTGAAAATGGTCCACTCATTTGGCCTTCAATTGAGGAAAATAGAGTGACAAGACCAAAGAAATATTCTGAGTTATCTGCTACGGAAGCAATTCAAGCTGATTGTGATATCAAGGAAACAAATATCATTCTCCAAGGACTACCACCTGAGGTCTATGCATTGGTTAGCAATCATAAAGTCGCCAAGGAACTTTGGGAAAGAATTCAACTTCTCATGCAAGGAACTTCATTGACAAAACAGGAAAGGGAGTGTAAGCTTTATGTTGAATTCGATAAGTTTGCTTATAAGAAGGGGGAAACACTATGTGAATTATACTTGAGATTTTCACTGCTACTCAATGACATGAACATCTACAACATGAAACTGGAACAATTTCAAGTGAACACAAAGTTTTTGAATACTCTTCCTCCTGAGTATAGCAAATTTGTGACTGATGTCAAACTGGTTTGGGATTTGCACACAACTAACATTGATTAGCTTCATGCTTATTTGGAAAAACATGAATTTCATGCAAATGAGGTTCGTTTAATGCATGAATGCAACTCAGATCCGCTTGCATTGGTTGCAACCCATCAAATGACTCAGTCTCCTTATCAAACTCATCAAAACTCATACCAAAATACTTAATTTCAACCACAAGTTTCACCATGTCAGTCTTCACAGTATGGATCACCTTATTAGTCTCAACAATACTCAACTCATCAATCATCAACACCTCTTTCAATCACTTATCCATCCAATGATTATCAATCATCAATTTACCACAATGTTTATTCTCCATTATCATCCATCCCTCAATTGGAATATACTCCCATAGTTAACCAACAATCTGAATTTTCCTAACCAGACTCAAGTCTAATTATTCCAGTGTTCCAGAAAGGTGATGATCTCATTGATGCCATCAATCACATGATGTCTTTCTTTACTGCAGTTGTCACTTCCCGCTACCCCACTACCAATAATCAGTTGAGGAATTCGTCAAACCCTAGGAAACAAGCTACCATTAATAATGGAAGAGTGACCATACAACCAATTTAGGGGAGACAAACGTCTTTAGATATGGGTACTACAAGGACATACACTCCAGGTGCAAGTGGAAGCAATTCTGGGAAACAAAGGACTGTTATCTATTACAACTGCAAAGAGGAAGGCCACATGTCCAAACAGTGCACTAAACCTAAGAGGAAACGGGATGATTCTTAGTTTAAGGATAAAGTATTGGTACAAGCTTAAGCAAGTGGTCAAATTCTACATGAGGAGGAACTTACCTTTTTGGCAGATCCAGGAATTCCAGAAGGTCAAGCCACACAGACTGTCATTACTCACAATGCTGCTTATCAAGCTGATGATTTGGATGCATATGACTCTGATTGTGATGAACTCAACACTGCCAAAGTTGCTCTCATGGCGAGTTTATCTCATTATGGTTTAGATGCTCTTGCTGAGGTATACAATCATGATAATATAAATAATAATATGCTTAATCAAGTTGTGCAGGCGATGCCGTCTTCTGAACAGTCGAATGTTGTGACTCATTCAGAGACTAAAATAAACAGTGATAGCAATATCATTCCTTATTCTCTGTATGTGATTGAATCACAACAGGCAGCTGTTCACGTCTGCTGCGGGTGGCAGACATCCTCCGGGGTTGTTGCTTTGGGAGTTGAGATGGGCTTACTGGTTTTGGTGGTGAGTAACCATGGTATGGGCTTCCCCCTTTTGTTGGGATATGTTGTTAATAGTTCAAGCTGGACAGGTGTTTTAATAGAGAATACGTCCCACTCGTGATCCTAGTGTGTATGTTCTTTTGTGTTCCACCATAGATCTATGTAGTTTTGATATCCCATTGAATAGGTTGGTTCGGTTACTTTTTCATTATTAATGGTCGCTTGTTTCCTAGGGTTTGTACAATTCCTATAACTGATAATTGGTAGTGGTGGTGGGGAAGTGACAACAGCACTGCAAGAAAAGAAAGAATGTGATTGATGCATCAATGGGATCATCAACCTTTCTGGAACATGGAATATTTAGGAATTGAGTCTGGTTTGGACGAAAATTCAGATATGCTATGGTTTAACTTTGGGAGTATTTATCCCAATTGAGGGATGGCTGATAATGGAGATTAAAACATTGTCGAGTAAATTGATGCATTGATAATCCATTGGCATGGCATAGTGATTTGAAAAGAGGTTGTTGCGTTGATGATTGAATTGCAGTTGTAGTATTGTTGAGACTATAAGGTGATCCATTATGTTCATTCTATTGTGAAGACTGACATGAGGAAACTTGTGGTTGAAATTAAGTATTTTGGTATGAGTTTTGATGAGTTTGATAAGGAGACTGAGTCAATTTGATGTGGTTTGCAACCATGCATGCGGATCTAGTTGCATTCATGCATTAAACGAATCATTTGCATGAAATTCATGTTTTTCCAATTAATAAGCATTGAAGCTAATAAGTTAGTTGTGTGCAAATCCCAAACCAGTTTGACATCAGTCATAAATTTGCTATACTCAGGAGGAAGAGTATTCAAAAACTTTATGTTCACTTGAAATTGTTCCAGTTTCATGTTGTAGATGTTCATGTCATTGAGTAGCAGTGAAAATCTCAAGTATAATTCACGTAGTGTTTCCCCCTTCTTATAGCTAACTCTATCGAATTCATCATAAAGTTTACACTCTCTTTCCTGTTTTGTCAATGAAGTTCCTTGCATGAGAAGTTGAATTCTTTCCCAAAGTTCCTTGGAGACTTTATGATTTTCTAACCAATATGCATTTAATTAGACCTCAGATGGTTTAGTCACATTGGTGAATGATATTTTTGCCTTGATATCACAATCCAGCTTGATTGTATTGCTTTCGTAGCGATAACTCAGATATTTCTTTGTCTTGTCACTCAATTTTTCCTTTCTAATTGTAGGCTAGATGAGTGGACCATTCTACGGCTTCAAGGGATCTTCTTCCATGTTGTTATTCATCATGTATATTCTCATATGCCTTTTCCAAGAATCATACATACCCTTTTCCAACAAGGTGCGACGATTGTTGTCAACACCAGAAAGAAAATGCTTTGTCAGCAAGAGTCGTCATTGAGAAATATGTATGTTAAAAGATTACTGGTTTGACTGGACGTGGTATAGAAAGAAATTGTGTTTAAATAAGTTATCTTTTAAGTGATTTAAGTCTTGAAACTACACAGGATTTTACAATTCTTGACAAAACCAGGAAAGACACGTAAATGTTTCACGGGATTTTACAACTCAAAGAAATAAAGCGTATAATTTTAGAAATTTGAGTTGTTTGACTCAGGTTGTTCGACTTGAGTTGTTCAACTCAGGTTGTTCGACTCTAGTTGTTCGACTTGAGTTGTTCAACTTGAGTTGTTCGACTTGAGTTGTTCGACTTGAGTTGTTCGGCTTGAGTTGTTCGACTTGAGTTGTTCGGCTTGAGTTGTTCGACTTGGATTGTTCGACTTAAGTTGTTTGACTTGAGTTGTTTGACTTGAGTTATTCGACTCAGGTTGTTCGACTTGAGTTGTTCGACTCAGGTTGTTCGACTCAGGTTGTTTGACTTGGGTTGTTTGACTCAGGTTGTTCGACTTCAACAGTGATGAAACTCAAAATCTCAAAAACACAAAAGACACTTTTTTGATCGGTGTTTGCAAAAAATCATATACAACTAGTATTACCAAACATATAGGAACAAGAAAAAATGAAAACTTAAGGTTTTGAAGCGAAAAAATTTAAAATCAAGATTTTGTTCTTTGTAAAGGTTTTTGAACACAAAAGTGACAAAAATGTTATTTTTCTAGTTTTAAAGCTTGTACACCTATATCTTAAAGATACTAGATCAAATTTACCATGTAAATGGTCTTATAGGTCCACAATAGCTTCGAAAACACAAAAAATAAAGAGAAGGACGAAATCTTGCTAAGAAACATCACGACGAAAAATACAAAAACTTAAACTACAATAAAATAAACACAACCACTACATGGCTCTTGATTCCATTGAAAGAACTAATCAAATAAACTACTAGATGTGAGGGTATAGAGAGAGTAGGTTGGATGAACACTTAGAGAGAGAAAGTAAACATATAATAGAACTTAGTATTATGTGTGAAAAATGAGCAACCAACCACCTCTCCAAGGCATGGAGAGGTGTTTATATACTTACAATGGATGGTGGGTTTGAGCTTGCATGGGTTTATCCATGGGCCTTTAGCAAACTAACTATGTAAGTTTTCAAAAATTAGTTAACGATCTAACGACAATTATCTATGGAAGCGACCGACACTTTCCTAGGAATTTCGTATTCCTAACACCGCACATTACGACGGCGGGCACCTTATAATCAATTTGTGTTAAGCGATTATATGTTTTTCACGCGTTGCTAACTTTACACATAGAGATAGTTTTAGAAACAACTCCTTTACCGCACACTATTTCATAAAAAAATGGCAGACAACCCGTGCATCACGGAGCAACGACGATACGAAAACGATGGTCACAACTATTGTTAGTTGTTTTGGACGTGTAATATTATATACAGTAACATTTAAACATAGATAGTAGCGATTTTAGCGCCATCTGATGGTGTTTATATTGCTAAGTTGTGGTCGTAAATAGTGGTCCATTGCATGGTCGAAAAATGCTGGGGTATGTCAGAGAAAGTCTAACTACATAAAAGATTGGTTTCTATAACCCGCTTAATGTCATGTAAATTTCATTTAGTGGTGTTTTAAAGAAAAAAAGATAAGATGATTTATGCATTATCATTTTGTATCATGTGTTATATTAAGTTTATTTTTGAGTGAGTGATATTTTAAAAATATCATTAATTAATTGTAAATTTTCATTTAATTATGTTTTAAAAAGGAAAAAAAAATGATAAGATGATTTATGCATTATTGTCTTGTATCATGTGATATATTAATTGTACTTTTTTAGTAAGAATGTTGATGATCAATTTTTTATTATCTACGTTGTTGATATGATATGTTTGCGTACTTAAAGATTTGGTTGTGAATTGACTTTATATAGTGGCTAGGTTGATGAGGGGTTGAATATATATTTATTACTAATTACTAATAAGCATTGTGTGAGGTGTTATGGATAAATATAGAATGGATGTCCATATCTTTTAATATTGGTAGTTATCTTATTATAATTGTATCTTGTAGAATACTCCATCTTGTATATATATATATACCTCCATTGTAAGATGAATATACAATTCTCCATTCTCTCTATCTCGTGTTCTTATTTATTATTCTTTACTTTATTGTTTCATAACACGTTATCAACACGCTCTAAAGTTTTGATTTGAGTTTTTTTTAACTCTTTGTTCACTATTGTACGTCTTCAAACTCTTTGATTCTTATTGTTCGTACTTATTTTCTAAGACAATAATTGCTATAATTAATGGTGTACAATACAAAGAATACTATTTAATCAATCGTTATACCATGTATTGTCTTATAGATTCACGGGCTTAACAGTTGGAATTAAATTAATATAATATTCCTAATGTGTTATAGTAAAACATGCACATATTCCTTTGTTATATGTCCTGAATTAATTTTTATAATTTATGTGTTATGATATTCCTATTAATCCTTTATACATGTCGTGAGCTTTATAATCCGTTTCTTTTCTTTTGTTGGTTAAGAGTTATATATTAAACATTTACATGGTTAGTATGTTAGATAATTGTTGTTCATTAAAGAAAGAGATCTTATGTTTTTCGAATTAGTAAAGAAAGAGATCAACGGATGAGGGAGTAAACATTTATTAAAGGTTTAGAATTTCAACCCTTTAAAACAACATTTATTACACAAGGTATGTTTGTTAAGTATATATCAAACTGTTTGGTTACATATTCTTTTTAGTTTTCATGTATTTGGGGCCTTCTAACCTTCGTTCAAGTCTAAAAATGCAAATAATTTATATTTTTTTAAATGGATGATAAGCCGTAAGTTCGATTATTGTTGATATGTATAAAGTATAAGAAAAATAAGATCTTTGCATCACTTATTTGATGGTATTGTTTTAGAAAAAGTAAAGTGAAGCAGAAACGCATTTTCTGTTTATATGATTGAGTTTAAGGCCTCTACATGCAATTCGTGTTTAATGAATTAGCATATATATGATACATGTTTTATCATGTTTTGGCTATGATTTTGGATATCTATCACGAGTAATTGTTATTGATCTTATTAACCAGGTTATATTATTGTTTTCTATATTTTCTTTTGGTTTTAAGATCTTCAAGATCTACTATGATCTTATTAAGAGAATAAAAGAATTATCATAACCTCATGTTATGATTATATTAATTCATAATAAAACTACAAGTTTTATTACATTGAATAGAATTAAAATACAATAACCTCAAGTTATTGTATATCTTTTAAAGAACCTCAAGTTCTTTGTGATTCATTTAGATGAATCACGGTAATAACACAACCTCATATTGTGGTGAAAATTTTTTATTAGAACCTCAAGTTCTAATATGATTTTCCATAAGGATCAATATCATAACATCATGTTATGCTTAAAAATAATAATGATGAGAACCCCAAGTTCTATCATGATCCCCTCAAGAGAATCGGACAACATAACCTCATTATGTTAAAGAAAGAAAAAGAACAATTAGAACCCCAAGTTCTAACATGATTCGATCAATATAATCAATAACATAACCTAATGTTATGCTAAAAAATGTATATATAGATCCTCAAGTTCTATCCTTCATTCGAATCAAATAACACAATCTTATATTCTTGTAATAGAACCTCAAGTTCTATTGATGTAATTTTTCATTTCTATGCATTTTTTTCTATTATCTTGCTTTATTTAATTGTGAAAATTTCATAATAAGCATTTCAGAACAAGGGCCAATTTCTATTATTTTCACAAAACGAAAGGCCTTATTATCTTGTTTGAATAGGTAACTTTTGTGATATGTGAAAAAAAGTTTCCTAATATGATGATATATGCAATCTTTGTTAAATGATGTTTTTGTCATTTTTATGTGTTAAAATGTTAAATTTAAAACTTTCAAATGTGGTTTTTACTATTCTTGACAATTCGAAAAAAGATTGTCTCCTTTGAATTTTTCGATGCTAAGATTCATCTTATCACTCATAATCTGATCAAAACTGAAATAAAATATTTTTACGAGAGTGCGCCACAACAGTGTTATATATGTGTTATATTATGTATCATGTGGTTTTATTTGCTTGCATGTGAGGCACTTAATTAATTGATTAATGACATTCTTTACTAGTATAGGTTGTGCTCTATTATTTTATAATGCTATAAGCTAATTTAAGCTCTCCATATTATTCGAATTTATTACAGAGAATGTGCAATTGAAGCACATGTGGTCATAAAGTATAAGTTTATGAGCCAAGATTATTGTTGTAAGTGGCATGACCGGTTGGACCATCTCGGGTCAATGATGATGCGAAATGTATAAAAGAACCAAGTTTCTTGAAAGATAGATTTCATTGTTCTCATTGGAAGTTTGTCGAAAACTAGAAGGGGGGTTGAATAGTTTACCGCTTTTTAATTTAATATTTAATGTATGTTTGTAAAAACTTAGATTCGACT
>BQNB010110476.1:0-22548 GCA_026074375.1 Tanacetum coccineum | reverse complement strand
GCTAGATCAGATTTACCAAGGTAAATAATCCTTTAGTGTACATAAAAGCTTTGGAATCAAAGAAAAAAATAAAGGACAATTTTTGCTTAAAACACACAAACCAAAAAATACATTAAACATAAAAACTAAACACACCACTCTACGTCTCTTGATACCAATTGAAGAATACAAGTAATCTTTAATATGAGATGGGAAGGAACTTAGTAAGAGAAAGTGGAAGGAAGGATGTATTCTAGAGAGAGAAAGTAAGAAACATATAATGCATAAATGAAATGAGAATACAAAACCAACCAACACCCTCTCCAAGGCATGGAGAGGGGTATTTATATGCTACATATGGCCGGCCATGGGCCTTCTAAGGCTTTCCATGGGCCTTGGGCCATATTAGCTTACATATCATTTACTTGACTAACTTACGAGCTTAGACTATTTAGTATTGGAAGTGACCGATACTTTTCTTGTTTCTAATAATGTGTCGCCCTGATTCATGTTAATTTTTATGTGTGTCAATTCTTTGCCTAGTAATTGTATGCATAATCCCTAGTGAAAATCAGTCTTGCATCTATAATCATTTTTCAAGATCTAGATTGTCCTTGGGTAAAATATTATTTGTTTGTATATGAGCTGTATGTGACAAATCTTAGCAGAATCATGTCTTCCATTACTGCTCAAAAAACCAAACTTGATCTTGAACTTGTCCCCAAGGAGAAAAGGTTTGAGATTGGAAAATGCAACGGAAGACTCAATCCTAGAAAAAAATAGAGAGAAACTACATTTTAAATTGTCCTAGATGCTCTTGCTCTCACTCCGCGCTATTCCACATTTCTCATCACTACAGATGTTCCAGAAGTTTACATGCACCAATTTTGGGATTCTATCCAAAAGCATGATACTTCCTACAGGTTCAGAATGGACAAAAAGAAGAAATTCGACCTCAATTTGGAAATCTTCAGAGACATCTTTCATATCTGCCCTAGAGTTCATGGTCAAAACTTTGATGAACTTCCCACTGATGAAGATATTATGTCTTTCTTCAAAGAACTGGGTCATACTGGGGAAATCAAGTCAATCACCGATGTTGTTGTTGATTAGATGCATCAACATTGAAGAAGTTTTGCTACTATCATCAACAGAAGTCTTTCTGGAAAGACAACCGATCTTGACAAACTTCGTCTTTCTAGAGCTCAAATCCTTTAGGGTATGTACTATAAGAAGAATGTGGACTATATTGAACTACTATAGGAAGATTTCACTTACCAGATTGACAACAGTGGTCACAAAAAGCAAGAGAAGATGTACTACCCTCGATTCACCAAAGTTATCATTCTCTTTTCTTTCTTACACAAAGACTAAGATCAGTCTCCAGGAGAAACAATATAGGCATGCTACACTCCGGGAATGTTGTTGATAAACACTTTGAGATTCGTCTCCGCAAATGAAGAATCTTAAATTTATGGAGCTTCAACTTCCATGAATCTTGGACAAGTCCTGAAGATGCGGGAACAAGCTTACACAGACTTACCTTGGCTAGCTCAGAGTTAAACATCCTAAGAAGGCACGTAAGTTCAAGAATTCTACTTCTCTTAAATCCTATAATGTCCTCGTTTCACTGTCGAACCCCAAGGAAAGTTCAAAGAGGAGTTGAAGAGACTGCCAAGAAGTTTCTCTTTATGCGCCTACTACAGGTGTTGGTCATGTAGAGATACTCGTGTGATTGTCTTGTCTACGAAGAAGGAAAAGGTGACTGCTTGAGAACACACAAGGAATTGAGTTGCTCTCTGAAAGTTGGCATTAACTGAGAAGCTCGGTTTGAGAAGTTCGCAGAAGAGTATGAGGGACTTTCACAAGAATCATCCAAGTGGTTCTGGTATTGTTACAAGTGCTGCAAAAGTCAAACCTCTCTGTCTACAAATGATGGAAACTGGTACTAAACCAGGGGTTCTCGATGTTACTTGATGAAGAATAAAACCGAGAGTGAAGCAGAATCTTGGGGAAGGGATGAACATGACAGCAATAATGACCATGTCTCAAGTAGTGAAGGAAATGATCGAGAGAGTGACAGTGGTGATAACAATACCTAATCTGACAATGAAAAAGGGTCGGACTCTGAGCATGAAACTGATGAGAATGAAACGGGTTCCAAATCTGATCAAGAGGAAAATGAAGGAGGGGATGAAGATGATGAATAAGAAAAGAATGACGAGTTTGTTAAAACCCCATCCATCTTTACTGATGATGAAGATGAAACCAATGATGAATCAAAGGTTAAAGACAAAGCTGAAGGTGATGAGGATAAAGAAATGGATTATACCACCGATCAGTTCAACGATGATGTGGATGTAAGGCTGAATGAACCAGTTAATACTGATGAAGGGTTTATTCAAAAGGAGGGTACCGATGCTGAAATGATTATAGTTCTTAACAAAGGGAATGGGAAATCTGGGGAGATCACACTCAATCAAGTCATAGAAGATGCTCATGTGACAATTTCTACTATTGCAAAGATGACTGAAGTACCAGTTACTAGCTCTTCCCATTTATCCGACTTGGCATCTAAATTCTTAAAATTTTCAGATATTCCCCACACAGATGCAGAAATTGTTTCTCTAAATGAAGATGTTCGGTTCTCATTGAAGTTTACCAAAGCAATCAAAACCACAACACACTCCTTACTCGTACCTGTTTTGGTTATCACTGAATCTTCACCTATATACACCACCGCATATCTCATAATCATTACCATCTTTTAACCTACACCACCACAATCAACACCAACACCACCACCAACAACTGAAGCAAAAAATCCTCTATCTGGACTTCCAAATTTCGCATCCGTCTTCTAATTCAACAACAGAGTCTCAGCTTTGGAGAAAGACATTGTTGAACTTAAAAAGGATGATCTTCTCAACACTCCGTAATGACTCTTGTAGATGAACTATCTAGACTCAAGAATAGGGCACCAGGTATAATTCAAAGAGCTACCTGTCCGGCATCATCCATGCTAGTATCACAGAGCAAGTCAAGATTCAACTTCCTCAGATTCTGCCAAAGGAAGTGTCTAACTTTGGTCCACCGGTGATCAAAAGCATGGTTATTGAGTCACTTGAACAAGTGGTTTAGGCCAAGGATTCTTCTCAACTACAGTCTACATATGAGGCTGCTTCTTCACTTACAGAATTTGAGTAAAAGAAGATTTTATCTGACCTAAATGATGAAAGTCAATCATATCTGAGTGTCTGAACACAGAGATGCTTGATGGATTAATCATAGTCTTATGACCTGTCAAGAGTTCTCTTCTCCACATCTGATAAGTGGAATTCGTGAAGAGAAGCCGAAAAGATAAAGATAAAGATGAAGACCCTTCCGCTGGATCAGACCGAGGGTTGAAGAAGAGGAAGACTAGCAAGGATGCAAAACCAACAAAAGGTCTGAAAGCTAAAGAATCACAGTCTGGCTCATCCAAAGGCACCAAGTCTCAATCAAAATCTTCTGGAAAGTCTGTTCACGCAGAGGAACCAGAGTTTGAGGTTGCAGATTCTGATATGCCACAAGATCAAGAAGAAAATATGGGTAATGATGATGAAGAACCCAAGAGAAAGGTTGCATCTAAACGTGACTGGTTTACCAAACCTAAACAACCTGAAGAACCCACTGATCCTGATTGGAATGTTGGCAAGACTCCACAACAAGGACCAACTCAAAGCTGGTTAATGACCCTTGCATCTTCTGCTGATAAACCGTCAAAAACCTTTGATGAATTAATGAGCACTCCTATAGACTTCTCTGCATACATCATGAATGGCCTGAAGATCACCAATCTAACTCAAGAAACATTGTTAGGGCCAACATTCAAACTTCTCAAAGGAACACGTACCAATTTTGCTGAGCTGGAATATGACTTTGAAGAATGTTACAAAGCTCTGTCAGAGAAACTTGATTGGGACAACCCAGAAGGTTGATTTGATCTTACCAAACCCCTTCCTTTAGTCATGAATGGGGATTGTCAAATGGTACCGCGTTGATATTCTCTTCTAACAAACGTCTCAATATCAGCAAGAGGATTTTGACCATGGCCCCATACGACTTCCAACAAAGACAAAGGCCACTCAGTATGATCTTCAAGCATTGTAAGACATGGTTCCAAAATGATGGAGTCCTGTTAAAGTTGCCTATGACAAATATGCATTATGGGGTATTTCTCATTGGAGACAACAACGTAAGACCTTCTATGCGTATGCACGAGGCTTGGAATCCAGTCATGATGTGTATTCTACTAAACGTATTTTGGCAGTGACTCGGGTCGAGGTTATGAGGAAACATGGGTATGGGTATCTGAGAGAGATTGAAGTACGAAGAGCTGATAACGATCTTTACACATTCAAGGAAGGCGACTTCCCAAGACTTCGTATCAATGACATCGAGGACATGCTGATCCTTATTGTTCAGAATAGGCTCACCAATCTCTCAGGCGATGATGTTTCTGACTTTGCTATAGCACTGCGAATGTTCACCAGAAGCATGGTTATTCAAAAGAGAGTCGAAGATCTTCAACTGGGAGTCGAAAGTTACCAGAAGAAGATCAACGTCACCAAGCCAGAAACTACCAGACCCAACATCAAGAAAAGGGACCCATACACTCCATATCAAGACCCTCAAGGATTCATTTATGTTGACAACCAAGGGAGAAACAGGTTGATGCGCTCAGATGAACTCTACAAGTTCAGTGATGGCACATTAACAAGGCTTCGAACTTCGCTTGATGACATCACTAAGAATATCCGAATGGAGTACTTGCCACAGAGAAGATGGAGTTCATTAGAAAAGAAAAGAGCTCATATCATGATCAAGGCTATTGACAAGCAGCTGAAGGAAAGAAGGATGATGAGGAGCTTTGAAAAGTTTGTTGGTGGGAGACACTACGGAACTGACCTCCGGCTACTTCAACGAACAATATGACTTTGTCATATTGTGTTCGTCATTATAAGGTCATTTCGTATATTATAAACTTGTGAATATGTATATATGTAGTGTAGACTTAATGGTGATAATAAGGAGTGCTCGAGTACAAAGTTTTTCAAGAATTTCTTAGTAAATTCAAAAAAATTCAAATTATTATACTCAGCACTGTCTTATATACCCTCATAATTTGAGAGGGAGCATTAAAATGTTCCTGTAATTGGTTTGTTAATAATTAGACATTTTTTCCTTGAAACTATGAATATTTGAATCAATTGATATCCAAAATATCAAGAGATTTGACATTTTTGATAAGGGGAAAAAATGTGATTAAAATATATGATTAAATATGTGAATTTAATGACTCAAATGCAAGCTTCTCCTTTTCTTATTTTCTTTTTTTTTATTGTATTTTTTTATCTTTTTTTTTTTTTTTTTTTTTTTTTAATTTTTTTTTTTTTTTTTTTTTTTTTTTTTTTTTTGTTTTTTTTTTTTTTTTTCTTTTTTTTTTGAGATTTTTTTTTTTTTTTTTTTTTATTTTTTTTTTTTTTTTTTTTTTTTTTTTTTTTTTTTTCTTTTTTTTTTTGTTGTTTTTTTTTTAGTTTATCAGTTTTTTTTTTTTTTAGTTTTTTTTTTTTGTTTTTTTCTTATTTTTTTTTTTTTTTTTTTTTTTTTTTTTTTTTTTTTTTTTTTTTTTTTTTTTTTTTTTTTTTTTTCTTTTTTTTTTTTTTTTTTTTTTTTTTTTTTTTTTTTTTTTTATACTCTCTCTCTCTCTTTTTTTTTTTTTTTTTTTTTTTTTTTTTTTTTTTTTTTGTTTTTTTTTTTTTTTTTTTTTTTTTTTTTTTTTTTTTTTTGATTTTTGTTTTTTTTTTGCTTTTTTTTTTTTTTTGTTTTTTTTTTTTTTTTTTTTTTTTTTTTTTTTTTTTTTTTTTTTGTATTTTTTTTTTTTTATGGATTTTTTTTTTTTTTTTTTTTTTTTTTGGTTTTTTTTTTTTCTTATTTTTTTTTTTTTTTTTTTATTTATTTTTTTTTTATTTTTTTTTTTTTTTTTTTTTTTTTTTTTTTGTTTTTTGTTTTTTTTGTTGGGAGTTTTTTTTTTTTTGTTTTTTTTTTTTTGTTTTTTTTTTTTTTTTTTTTTTATTTTTTTTTTTTTGCTTTTTTTTTTTTTTTTATGTTTTTTTTTTATAATTTTATTTTTTTTTTTTTTTTTTTTTTTTTTTTTTTTTTTTTTTTGTTTTTTTTTTTTTTGTTTTTTGATTTTTTTTTTTATCTACACATATGTAAAGTGGTGAGGGGGGGGTGGGGGGGGGTGTAGGTTCCCGCTGAAACCAGAATATTTTGAAATCAAAAATTTTATTGATACCAAAATATCAATAGATTTGACATTTTTTTAATAAGGGGAGAAAATGGTGATTAAAATAATATGATTAAAGATGTGAATTTTCAGATCTCTAGGTAAAGGGTGATGAATGTCTCATACTTTGCTTGGTAAGTATTGAGTTTCTCTACACTGTTCTTCCAACATTAGTGCAAGTTTAAGTCACAAGAATAGGGAATTTTACTTCAGTTTCAACTTTGGTATGTCGGGTTTACTCCATATGTGGTAAACATTCGATGGGCTGTTGATCTTGTTTAATGTAGTTCTAGTCTTAACCAAAGGTTTATACAAATTGGTGTATAAATTGGTTAACTTGAACTAAATATTTCAGATTAATAGGTTATTACTTTGGTTCATCGGGTTTACTCCATCAGTGGTCACTTCAAATAGCCTACAAAACGGTTGGTAAAAAGATAGTCAGAGAGAGTTTATGAGTAGAGATTTGATCAGCAGTTGATTCTCACGGGATAGATTTGAGCTAATTTATTCTTCACACAAGTATTCAAGTATATGTGCGTACAAGGTTTTGCTGATTCCGAGGTATCAAAACCAGCAAGGGGGAAGGAGGATATACACCTGAGAGTCTTTTCCTTTCTTGAAAGCTTGAATAAGTCATCTTTCTTGAAAATCTTTTGGTTAGGCAATGCCGGGAAGACTAATGTCATAACCGCAGAGAAAATCAGAGCTTTAATTTGTGGCTTTTTGGTGCAATTCTTCAACCACATGGGGGAAGTGATATCTTGTGAAAGGTAGTATGCATTATTTGAATTTCCAGGGGGAAGAGTTGTGAGAAGAATTATTCAAGCGTGAGAAGATACGTTGCTGATCCAGTTAATGTTTTCCCCGAACGGTCAATCACTAAGCTTATTCTTAAAGAAGCAGTAATATTTGATGTGGTATCCTACTAATTCCGCTGTGCACTTAATTATTCTAAGCTTGTAAGAAAGCTTTGAAACTGCTCAAGAGAGGATTTCTAGTTTAGGGGGAAGCTTTGAAAGCTTCTAAATCAACAATATGTGGCATGAATTAGGGGGAAGCTAATTCAAAAGCTTCTCCTTAACTAGAAGTGTATGGGTTACTTAGTTCGTGCCTATTACAATATTTCTCCTACAAGGTACTACAAAGATGATCCATGTTGGAGTGCAGACTTGAAGTCAAAGACCACAGAAGACATCATCAGCATTGGAAGCTTCGTGGAAGTTCTTGTTCTTAATCAATATGTACTTGTTAGGAAAATATTGTAAGTAATTCCGTATATCGTCCCATGGGGGAAGATTGTTAGGATTTCATTTTATGTGACGACATTTATGGAATTACCATAGTTAATAATAGCACCACACGCAGGGACTAGAATAGACATTCTTGTATACTTAGCATTCGTGTGGGCTATAAATACCCCTCTAAGGCTTCCATAGAGGGGTTAAGGCTTTTGTATCATTTTACTTCCCATCTTATTTTACATCTTTTGTTTCTCTCTTTACTCTCTCTCTCTAAAAATGACTATCATGTGGTTTAAGTTTCCAAGACTACCAGATCATAGATTCTTTATACTTTTCAATTGGTATCAGAGCCAGGTTACGATCCTAGGACCTGTAGGTTATGGGCCTACCATGCTTCCGCTGCGCCACTCTGATACTGAACGTCTTTTTTGAAGTGACAAAGTGTTATAGTTAAAGAATTTCAAGAAAGATGTCTTATTCAAACTTTCAAGACCAAGAAACAACAACAGTATGGTGTTACTTTAAGAATAATATAATCATCTTCCAGATTCATCAGAAAACTAATTTTTTAAAGACCGAGTATGCAGGGGGGGGGCGCAGGCTGGGCTGAGTGGGGGGGGGGACGAACCGTAGGTAAGGGCGGGGGCGGGGAGGGGGGCGTGGACCGGCTTATAGGGAGGTATAGGGAGGGACATGGAGGTGAGTGGTCATTTGATAGGAGGAAAGGGTGGGATGGAGGGGGGGGGGGGCGCGGGGGGCGTGATACAAAGGGGTAAGGGATGGGATCTTTCTACAGTACGAGGGGGATATGGGGGCGAGGGTGTGTTGGGGGGTGGTGGGGGGGGAGAAAAGGGTGGGAGGTATAGGAACGAGGGTTTGGGGGGGGAGGGGAGAGACGGAACAGGATGAACGGAGATGAATAAGGGGGTGGTTGAGTAGATGGTGAATTGATAATGGTAGGAGATGTGGGGTAACGTCCAGGGGATGGTAGGTGGGGGTGCGTTTGAAGTTTGTAAATGCGTTTAATCATTTTATAGTGTATGGCGGGGATTGGCAAAAGTTAAAGAACTTTTTCCTTGAGATCTCTTAAGTAACCTTAGGGACAGAGTAGGTGCCAATTGGGGGGGGGTAAACATGGAAGGGCGTGTTAGGAAGGTTTAGGGAAAATATTAATTAGTTAATATGGGTAGGTATGTAGTAAAAATTTGGTGGATTTGTTTGAAATAAAAAGTGGGGAAATTTTTTTAAATGTTAAAAAAAGTATGAGGAAAAGGTCAGTGATTGATGGGGGGGTTTAAATTTTATATTTTAGGAGGGGGGGGGAATGGTGTAAGGGAGGTTGGTAAATTGTTTAGGTGTATAGGTATGGTTAGAGGAGGAAGAGACACACCAATCGACACAGGGAGGGTGGAGGGTATTAGTGAGAGATGGGTTGGTTGGTGGGGAGATGTATATGTTTTGAGCGGGAGAGTTGGAGATTTATAGGGCTCATTTCATATGGACATGTTAGTGAGATTTTTAAAATTTTTTGGTTGGGTTTGGGATGGGAAATAGTGGGTTTTTGTTAGGGTTTTATGATTTGGGTTGTGGTTTGGGGGGTGGGGGGATGTGGTGTGGGATTAGGTATAGGGTGGTTATGGGGGTTTGGGGGTTGGTATGTTGGAGGGGGTGGAGGTGGGGTTATATGGGTTTATATTTAGGGGTTTTTTTGGATGGGGGTGGGGGGTTTTTGTTGAAAACGAAGTGTGTTGGATGTGGGCTGAGGGTATACTTGCTGTAATTACGAAAGTTGGTCAGTTGAGTGGGGGGGTTGCGGGGGTGTGTCTTATGAGTCGATATCTAAGAAAGCAAAAAGTCATGAGGTTTTGTGGTTAAGTCATGTGGATTTTGTGTTAGTCTAATTCTATGATGCTTAATTAACTTGTTCACACATTACACATATTGATGCTTGAAAAGGTGTAAAAAACGTTGTGAAAATTTTTCCTAGGCGAATTATACTGCTGGCGATGGGGGGTAGGGGGGATGAGACAGGGGGCACAGGGCGGGACGGGGGGATTCGCAGGGGGTGGGGGGGGGGGGGGTGGTGGGTGGGCGATGAGGGAGGGGGCAATACGCTCAGGGATGTGGAAGCCAGAGGGGGTTGCTGAGACTGATGACGTAGTTTAACCTAGGGCAGGAGATGTGTAAACACATGGATGGGTGCATAAGGGCAAACTAATATCTCACCCTTAGCGAATTATAACGCATTAAAAAACGTAGGCAGATAAGACACGCATGGTTAGGCGAATTTATACATCGCATGGTTTAGGCATTTCTACACCTAATGTTCAGGCGAACTATACGCGTAGGGTTAGGCGAATAATATGCAGTTTTAGGAGAATTATACATGCTTATGTAGGTGAATTATACAAAACTCTTAGATGAATTATGCATGTTTTCACTAGGAGATCTAATCTAATAAACTTGGTTATCAAATCTCATAATCTAATCTAAGTCTAATTATTCCTTAACTTGTCACTTAGTGATTGATTTAGGTCTAGTTTTTCCTTAGAAATCACTTGTGATTGCCTTGCTATCTATAGATTGCTTGTAGTTAGTGAGTTATATGATTATGTATATCTCCCGGTTTCGTATTAATTGTCATGTGTGTCAATTCTTTGCCTAGTATGTGTAAGTCTAATGTCTAGTGAAAATCAACCTTGCATCTATAATCATTTTTCATGATCTAGATTGTCAATCAGTGAAATATTTGTTTGTATATAAACTGTATGTGACTAATCTTAGCAGAATCATGTCTTCCATCACTGCTCAACAAACCAAAATTGATCTTGAAATTGTTCCCAAGGAGAAAAGGCTTGAAATTGGAAAATGCAACGGAAGACTCAATCCTGGAAAGAAACAGAGAGAACCTACATTTCAAGTTGTCCTGGATGCTCTTGCTCTCACTTCGTTCTATTATGCATTCCTCACCACTACAGATGTTCTTGAAGTTTACATGCACCAATTTTGGGATTCTATCCACAAGTATGAAAATTCCTATAGATTCAGAATGGACAAGAAGAAGAAATTCAAAGAAATTGTGTCTTTCTTCAAAGAAATTGGTCATACTAGGGAAATCAAGTCAATCACCGATGTTGTTGTTGATCAGATGCATCAACCTTGTAGAACTTTTGCTACTATCATCAACAGAAGTTTATCAGGAAAGACAACTAGTCTTGACAAGCTTCGTTCAGATGCATCAACCTTGGAGAAATTTTGCAACTATCATCAACATAAGTCTATCTGGAAAGACAACTGGTCTTGACAAGCTTCGTCTTTCTAGAGCACAGATCCTTTGGGGAATGTACTATAAGAAGAATGTGGACTATGTTGAACTACTTTGGGAAGATTTCACTTACCAGATCGACAACAAAGGTCACAAAAAGCAAGACAAGATGTACTACCCTCAATTCACCAAAGTTATCATTTACCACTTCCTTACTAAAGACAAGACAATCTCCAAGAGAAACAAGATTAGCATGAATACCTCCAAAGATGACTATCTAATAAACACTTTGAGATTCGTCTCTGCAAAGGAAGAATCTCAAATTTATGGAGCTCGACTTCCTAAGTCTATGACAAGTCCTGAGATGCGGGAAACTAAGGCTTACAAGACTTACCTTGGCTATGCTACAGGAGTTACACCTCCTAAGAAGGCACAAAAGTTCAAGAAGCATGCTTCTCCTAAACTCTCTACTGTCCTAGCTTCACCTGAAGAACCCACAAGGAAGTCAAAGAGAGTGAAGAGACCTATCAAGAAGTCTTCTGATGCACTAATAGCAGGTGTTGTCATTAGAGAATCTCATGTGAAGTCTTTGTCTAAGAAAAGGAAAAGATGACTGTTGAGAAACGCAAAGGAATTGATTTGCTCTATGAAGTGGCATTAACTGAAGAAGCTCAGTATGAAGAAGTTCGTAAAAAGAGTTTGAGGGACTTTCAGAAGACTCATCCAAGTGGTTCTGGTACTGTTACCAAAATTGCTCCAAGTGCTGCAAAAATCAAACCTTCTGTCACAAATGAAGGAACTGGTGTTAAACCAGAGGTTCTCGATGTGACTGAAGAAGAATCAACTGAAAGTGAAGCTGAATCTTGGGGAAAGGATGAAGATGACAACAATAATGATCATGACTCTAAAAGTGAAAGAAGTGTTCAAGAGAGAGACAGTGGTGATGACAATACCCAATCTGATAGTGAAAAAGGGTCGGATTCCGAGCATGAAACTGATGAGAATGAATCGGGTTCAGAATCTGATTAAGAGGAGAATGAAGAAGAGGTTGAAGATGATAAAGAAGAAAAGGATGAAGAGTTTGTTAAAACCCCGTCCAACTCTACTGATGATGAAGATGAAACCAATAAAGAATCAAAGGTTGAAGACAAAGCTGAAGGTGATGAGGATAAAGGAATGGATTATACTACCAATCAGTTCAATGATGATGTGAATGTAAGGCTGAATGAACCAGTTGATACTGATGAAAGGTTTATTCAAAAGGAGGGTACCGATGCTGAAATGACTAACGTCCAACAAGGGAATGAAAATCCAGAGATCACACTCAATCAAGTCATAGAAGATGCTCATGTGACAATTTCTACTCTTCCAAAGAAGACTGAAGCTCCAGTTACCAACTCTTCTCACTCATCCAACTTGGCATCTAAATTCTTAAATTTCTCAGATATTCCCCATACAGATGCAAAAATTGTTTCTCCAATGGATGTTCACGTCCATCACGAAGTACCAAGCAAGCAAACACCCACACTCCTTACAGTACCTGTTTCGGTTATCACGGATTCTTCACCTGTATACTCCACCATCATTCCACAATCATTACCATCCTTCACTCCTCCACCACAACAATCAACACTAACACCACCACCAACAACTGAAGCAACAAATCCTCCATCTGCACTTCTTAATTTCGCATCCGTCTTCCAGTTCAACAACAAAGTCACAACATTGGAAAAAGAAGTTGTTGAACTTAAAAAGGGTGATCCTCTCAACACTCAAGTAACTGCTCTAGTAGATGAACATCTAGACTCAAGGCTAGGAGCCACTAGAGACGAATTCATGAACTACCTGTCTGCATCTATCACTGCTAGGATCACAGAGCAAGTCAAGATTCAACTTCCTCAGATTCTGCCAAAGGAAGTGTCTAACTTTGCTCCTCCAGATATCCAACGCATGGTTACTGAGTCACTTGAGCATGCGGTTCTAGCCAAGGAGTCTTCATAACCAAAGTCTACATATGAGGTTGCTTCTTCGCTTACAGAATTTGAGTTAAAGAAGATTCTTATTGACAAAATGGATGAAAGTCAATCATATATGACAGCTGCTGAACACAAAGAATGCTATGATGGATTGATCAAGTCTTATGACCTCGACAAGAGTCTCTTCTCCACTTATGATAAAGTGTATTCATTAAAGAGAAGCCAAAAAGATAAAGATAAAGATGAAGACCCTTCCGCTGGATCAGACCGAGGGTTGAAGAAGAGGAAGACTAGCAAGGATGCAGAACCAACAAAAGGTCCGAAAGCTAAAGAATCACAGTCTGGATCATACAAAGGCACCAAGTCTCAATCAAAATATTCTAGAAAGACTGTTCATGCAGAGGAACCAGAGTTTGAGGTTGCAGATTCTGATGTGCCTCAAGATCAAGATGAAAATCTAGGTAAAGATGATGAAGAACCCAAGGGAAAGGTTGCATCTAAACGTGATTGGTTTACAAAACCTAAACAACCTGAAGAACCCACTGATCCTGATTGGAATCTTGGCAAGACTCCTCAACAAGGACCAACTCAAAGCTGGTTAATGACCCTTGCATCTTCAGCTGATAAACCGTCAAAAACCTTCGATGAATTGATGAGCACTCCTATAGACTTCTCTGCATACATCATGAACGGACTGAAGATCACCAATCTGACTCAAGAAACTCTATTAGGGCCAGCATTCAAACTTCTAAAAGGTACACGTACCAATTATGCTGAGTTGGAGTATGACTTTGAAGAATGTTACAAAGCTTTATCGGAGAAACTTGATTGGGAAAACCCAGAAGGTGGTGATTATCCATTTGATCTTACCAAACCCCTACCTTTAGTCATGAATGGGAATCGTCAAATGGTACCGGTTGAATACTTCTTCAACAACGATCTCAAGTATCTGCAAGGAGGAATCTCGACCATGACGTATACGACTTCCATAACAAAGACAAAGGCCGCACAATATGATATTCCAGGCATTGAAGACATGGTCCGAAACATTTGGAGTCCTGTTAAAGTCGCCTATGATAAACATGCACTTTGGGGTATTTCACATTGGAGAGATCAACGTAAGACCTTCTATGGGTATGCACGAGGATTGGAATCCACTCATGATGTCTACTCTACCAAACGTATTCTGGCAGTGACTCGGGTCGAGGTAATGCGAAAACATGGGTATGGGTATCTGAGAGAGATTGAAGTAAGAAGAGCTGATAACGATCTTTACACATTCAAGGAAGGCGACTTCCCAAGACTTCGTATCAATGACATTGAGGACATGCTGATCCTTATTGTTCAGAACAGGCTCACCAATCTCTCGGGCGATGATGTTTTCGACTTTGCTATAGCACTGCGAATGTTCACCAGAAGCATGGTTATTCAAAAGAGAGTCGAAGATCTTCAGCTGGGAGTCGAAAGTTACCAGAAGAAGATCAACGTCACCAAGCCAGAAACTACCAGACCCGGCCTCAGGAAAAAGGAACCATACACTCCATATCAAGACCCTCAAGGATTCATTTACGTTGACACCCAAGGGAGAAACAAGTTGATGCGCTCAGATGAACTCTACAAGTTCAGCGATGACACATTAACAAGGCTTCGAACTTCGCTGGATGACATCACTAAGAATATCCGAATGGAGTACTTGCCACAGAGAAGATGGAGTTCATTGGAAAAGAAAAGAGCTAATATCATGATCAAGGCGATTGACAAGCAACTGAAGGAAAGAAGGATGATGAGGAGCCTCGAAAAGTTTGTTGGTGGGAGACACTACGGAACTGACCTCTGGCTACTTCAACGAACAATCTGACTTCGTCATATTATGTTCGTCATCATAAGGTCATTTCGTATATTTTATAAACTTATGAATATGTATATATGTAGTGTAGACTTAAAAAATTAGGCATATATAGTGTTTGAGTATGAATTTTCAAAAATTTCTTAGTAAATTCAAAAAATTTCAAATTAACATACTCAAACACCATATAATACCCTCATAATTTGAGGGGGAGCATTAAAATGTTCCAATAATCGGCTTGTTAATAATTGGACATTTTTTCCCCGAAACCATGAATATTTGAATCAATTGATATCCAAAATATCAAGAGATTTGACATTTTTGATAAGGGGAGAAGATGTGATTAAAATATATGACTAATGATGTGAATTTAACGACTCAATTGCAAGCTTCTCCCTTCATGTGCTAAACGTTTTCGAATATCGATGCACATGTTGAGGGGGAGCAGTACAAATGGTTTTTAAGGCTGTGAATGATACCAAAAGACCAACCATGCATTTAATTATTTGGAGTTATAAGGTGGTTAGGTATAGGTATACGTTCCCACGATCCAGCCAGAACCAGAGGGATCTACCCAGGGACATTCCACTAGTTAGTGTAGAAGTCCATAGGTATGATATAAAAAAGGAGTAAAAGTGAGAATAAGGGAAGAGTGCCGACTGAGATGGAGTTAGTACTGGAACAAACCCAACAAGGTACTAGTTATGAAGTCTCGGTAAGTGCTGAAGGGGTTGAAGAATTAAAAAGAAAAGTTAAGATAAATGGTGAAAAGAAAAAATCCCTCCTTATACTTAGGCAGCAACCGGGTCAATACATCTGCTGTCAGAATCACAAAGATGATTGCTGACATTGAAAACTGACATCATGGACCCAGTGATGCAATGCACAACCCTCCTTAGCCACTCAGAATCTCTCAAAAGATTTATGTTTCATTTCTCACGGAGATTAAACACATTTCTATTGACTTTCTCACTCCGAGTTAGTTGGTATTGAAAAGGTGGCAGTCTGCTCCAGCCTCCGATTACTAAAACCAAATGTGCACTATTGAGTCTAGAGCCAAAAGAGATCATCCATAAATCTCATTAGGACACTTGTCAAAATTATGCTTGCTAATTCACACAATGTGAAAAACAAAAAATATGTATAAAGAGTCTTACGCATTATCCTTGTGATTTTGCCAGAACATCCGAGTGATACTTAAGTTTTCACAGTGAAGATGGAAATCCTGCTTGAGCCAACATCAAACAAGCTCTTGGTAGGTGACTTGTGAGATCCTACAAGGATCAAACTTGTGATACTGGATATCGATTCGGTCCAGCTTATGAATTGACGAATGAATTTTGAAAAGATTAAAACTGTTGGTGTGTCATAAAAACCGTTTGCATCTTGACACACTGACTGATTTTCTAAATTAATTTTCAATCTTATGTCCATGGGAAGCCTCACAAGGATATCTGGACATAGGAAAGCTGAACACGAATTAACGGCTTAATCGGGAAGATAGTAACTTACCGATTCACTCATACGGTGTTGTTTGCTTTGAGACGCTCTGGTAATGAGAACGGCTAATGCAGCTGCGAAACCCTGTCAAGGACATTCTTTGGAGTTCTACCTGATCAAAGGCAGTATTTATACTGAGTAACAGGAAACCGTGGTTGTTACAACTATATTCAGCGAAGTGACAAAGCCACTTTTGTCCATATATGTTGTTTATTACTAACCTATTTATGCAGGTTTCCTAACGGTGGTAGCAGTTTCTCGATGACGAGTCGAAGCCAATACCACATGCTCATACTCAACTGACATATATAAAGACATCATGAAAGCTCAAGTACATGTTTCAAGACTTCCGCTACTCTGATACCATACGTCTTTCTTGAAGTGACGAAGTGTTATAGTTAAAGATTTTCAAGAAAGATGTCTTATTCAAGCTTTCAAGACCAAGTATGAGCATGTCGGTCCATATGTCACAAGTGCACAAGACGACGAAAAGATCACAAGATGATGATAAGAGATTATGCTTGGTTGACGATCTCAAAGAAGTTCAAGTTCACATTCAAGTCAAGCCTATTTGAACAAGCTCAAGCCTAAAGTCAAAGATCACTACATCATGTTTATAAGATAAAGTCAAGAAACCAAATCTGCGAGCAAAAGACTAAAGACAAGGCATAGTATGTTAGGTTTAAGTTTCCATTTTAAATAAATGCTTTATATCAAAATAATGTAGTGTAGGTTAAAATAATAATAATAATAATAATAATAATAATAATAATATCTATTACAAAACCAAACACCCCCTTATATATTATTAGCTCCTACAAGATTGCCAAACCAATACACCCAGGAAGTATTAGTCACCTTTGTAACAGTATAAAAAGGAGGTTTGACTCTTTAAAAACACATAATTACTCAGATATCAAAATTGATTTTTCTTGCTCCTCCCTTCTCTTTGCCATCGACGACCCAAACCAAACCACCATCAAAACATCACCAAAATCTTCCCAATCAATTCCAAATCACTCTTATATCATTCCCACATAAACCTCCATCATTCGTTTCAAATAAAACCCACCATGCATCATGTTTCATAAGTTCTTGATTTTCTTATTTTTTGATTTTTGAAGGGTTGATAAAATTGATTACAATTTGTGTAGAGTGGGTTTGATTACTAAGTAATTGTATCAAGATTTTGAGTTTAATAAATATCGAGTTAGGATTTTGATATTAAGGGTTGTTGGTTTCGGCAATTAGGGGAAACACAAGAGGGTTTGATTGTGTTATTTACTAGCCATTGCATTATGTTTGTGAGTCTTCTACTCTCCCTTTTCCATTGACTTGATTATATATTCAATGCATGTATCTAATTTTGTATCGAGAATCCATGGAAGTTGTTGCATGTTAAGTTTTTAAGGTTGTTGATGTTTTGAGATGATTAGTAGATGTGCTTAGTTAGTTTTAAGAGTTGTTGGGATATTTGTGGTGCTTGAAATTGAAGTTTTGAAAGAGTTTAAAGCTACCCGTTTAGGTCAGAAAACTAGGCGTCTATTTTGGCAAAGTTAAAATTGTTAAAACTGAAATTGGTCTAAAAATTATGATAGAGGACGTTTCAAGCTTCGTTTCGATATAAGGCACGACCCGTAACTCTCAAAAACGAAGTTTTTAGGGTCAAAAGAAGTCTAGAAAATGTTCTCCAAAATTCTGCATTGGTTTAAATATATCGGTTGGTGTCAGATCTAAAAAAGGACAATTTCATCATTTTTTGGTCCGTTTCGGCCTTCGGCCGAAACATGAAAGTTGTTCGGAATGTCGTTTTACTTTTTGGCGAGGATAACCAAGTCTAAAATGCGTAATGACGGGTCGAAAAGCTTAGAATAAAATCTGTGTTTTCCTTTTTTTAGTTTGCATCAGATCTGATATAGGGGCATTTTCGTCCTTTTCTGTCTAGTTTTGAGTCTCGGGTAAAACTAAAAAGTTATTTAAAATGCCGTTTTACCTTTCCGCGAGGATAACTAAGGCTAAAAACCTATGTTAACGGGTCAAAAAGCTTAGGATTAGATATTATATTTTTAGGAAAAAGATAAGTTTTTTGCAGAAACTTACAGGGGGCATTTTGGTCATTTTCTGAGCCGTTTCAGGTCTCGGGTAAAACTAAAGAGTTGTTCGAAACGTCGTTTTACATCAAAATGCTTTAGAGTTCGAGTCGTGAAAATGTCTTTTAGCGGGTCGTTTTGGATGGGTCAGACTTAAGGAAAATATATATAATAAAAAGTCAAACTTAGTGAAATTCTTTTAATGTTCATTAGCGTTATGGAGAATGATTAGGCGTAAAAATATATTAACTAAACTGAAAATTAAACTAATAAGTTAGTCTTCCACTTTTGTTCATGTCTAAAATCATAATCTTTTAAAATGGTTCCAACAGGTAATTTTCATTAAAATTACATATTAGTCGGAATGGGTTAAAATGGAGTTAAACTTAAGGCAAAACATTTAAGTGGGTATAGATAAGTAAGTTTAGCGCACTCATGGATTCTACGATATAAAATTTCATATATGTCGGAATATATATATTTTACATACTTGTGCATTTTATGCATTTTTCTTATAAATATATTCTTATACGCGCACCATTATTTTAGGTCGCGGTTCGGATCTCTCGACTTCGTTTCTTCACTGTTGATCAACATGTTCGCATCATTGTCATCGTTGTTGACTAGTTGTGATTCTCTTATCCGATACTTCATTGCTTCTCTGTGAGTTTATAGCCTCGCCTTTATACTTTATAATGTTTTTATAAACCCCGCGAGGGAGATACATGCTAGTTTTATAAATTGAACACAAGTTGTTTTCGGTATGCTGGACTCGATTATGAACTAATTGCATGAGTAGCTAATTGCCAAAAAGGCGGATTTCATGAACTGTTGATTACCTATGATCGGTAAGCGCTAATACAATAAATAGATCTATTGGACTGTCAGGAGTATGTATCCATGGCGTGAACACTCTGTAACGGACATTGTATTGAGAAATTCTTATAGATTATTATAGCAATTAACCTACTTGTGTTGGGTAAATTTTGTGCATAATCACTACATCAGGATGTGTGCGGTTAAGGCTTCAGTGTCATGAGCTTCTGCATTATTGATTATAAATTTGTTTGATTCACAAGTTTTCGATGATATAAATACTTGTGTTCTAACCTTTAATCTTATAAACTCTATGAATTCACTCAACGTTTTCGTTGACTTTTTAGCATGTTTTATCTCAGATGATTATGCTTGTGCTTGCTTGGATGGGAGTATGGCGTAGATATCTAAAGATTTAAAGACTCGGTTTACTTTCACATTTGATAAAATTTTACTATATGCAATGAGTCAAGGTTGAACTCATGTTGATTTTGCAAAACCGTTCGGGACCCTTGTAAACTCTGATTTTAATATATCGAATGTGACATTTATTTTAAACGTCTCTTTTGAGATCGTTTTCTGTGACTTGTGCGTATGGACTATGAAGTAGCACCCCAAAGTGGTATTCCGCTGCGTTGTTGAAATTTTAGGGGTGTTACAGATTGGTATCAGAGCACTGGTTGTAGAGAACTAGGACGTTGTCAAAACATAAACTATAACCGTCTTTCGAAAAAAATTACGAGTCTTTCACCATTGTCAGATATCCGCGCGCGCATACTCCCAGGTAAATTATATGCTTTATTTAACATCTCTAAAAGTTTTACATGGATAATTGATGCTGTTTAAAAAAATGGAAAGTCATAATAATCGGTATTCTTTTAAATTAACGATAGTTGGAAGATTTTTTCTGGTATTCATTGGAATCAACAGATTCAATTTGTTATCTTGTATTTTTCACTACATTAATAATGAACAATTAATGCTTGGCTATGATTTCGCTCTCTTACGTCTATCTTATGACGTCTTACTATTTATCTTATATCGGTAAGTTATATAAATATTGACCACTCCGATTTTTCGCAAGTACTCTTGATTTCTCATTTACTCCCTCGAGCATCAATATTGGTATTATATAATGCCTATACATATTTTAGCTACTCTCTTCTCGATTTCTTACGTTTATCTTCGGGATCACCGTTATCTATGTATATTCCACACTTGGAGAGGGGTATTTATATTTAAACCATGAGGCTTACACGCCTATGGTATTTCTACATGTCAGACTCGGGATTATTTGTGCTTACGCCCGATACACGTGACCGATTAGCTTACATAAATGAGCCCGTTTACCCATTCTAGCCTATTACAACATATAATTAAATAAAGACCGAGCTTCCATGATTTTTAGCCAAGCTTCCTTGTTTAACTCAATATTTTGAGGCTAACAATCTCCCCCGAAGCAAGGCTTCCTGTAGATTCTGAGCTTCCATGTTCAAAAACATATTTTGAGGCTAACAATCTCCCCCGAAGCAAGGCTTCCTGTAGATTCTGAGCTTCCATGTTCAAAAACATATTTTGAGGCTAACAATCTCCCCTAATGTGTGGTCTTCGATTTCTTGAGGTGAGATCTTGAATCATGCTTCTTTGAACTTCTTGAGATTGCTTTATCGTTGAGTTCTTGAGTCTTTGGTCTTTATTATGTTGTAGGCTTGTTCCTTCATGCTATGTGATCTTTGATCTTGAGCTTTTGTCATTATCTTTCGACTTTGTCTTTAGTTCCGAGATCTTTAAATCTTTTCCTTGTTTGTCTTGATCATCTTTGCCACCTTCCGTTCTTGTGTCTTGACCAACATGCTCATACTTTGCATCTTCTTGAAAGCTCTCTAATAATCTCCCACGAAGCTTGGTTTTTAAGGAGTTATCTTTAATATCAGAGTTTGCGGAAGTCTTGTCATTAATTTTTAAGCTTTCTTGATTCTTGAATCTTGATACTTATAGTATGTCTTTGTAGTTTAAGCATGAGCATGTGGTAATGAATCCAGCTCTGCTGGAATGAGGCTGCAACACCTTCTTTTGTACCTGCATTTAAATTTAGTGATAAAAACAGATATGGATGAATATGGCTTTGTCATTCATCGAGATTCGGTTGCATTAACCTCCGGTTCTGTGAGGACCGTTTTACAGTACAAATACTATACCAGTAATCAAGTATGTAGTATATTGGATATCATAACACAAGCAAGAGATAATGGGTTGGCTACTTAATCTTAGAGAGAGAAAGTGATATTTCTAGAGAGAGAAAATGCAAGACAAAGTATTATCATAAAATGAACAACCAACCCCTTCCCATGGCTGGAAAGGGGTTTATATACATGTGTTTGTGAGCTCTATGGGCCTAACACTTGGGTAAAAGACCCGGCCCAATACCGAAAGTCATACGCTTACTTTCTGACTACGAGCTTTGCTATACTAAACAATACACGGGGGTGACCGAGTCTTTTTCATAATCCTAACAATCTCCCCCTAAGGGAGGTCACCCCATAAAATACAATTTGAATAATAGCATTCTAGTTCTTCGACCTTCTGTCTGTAGCTCGTAGTCTTTGATTCTTCATTCATTGAGATCGTTGTACATTATGTAGTGAACTTTGAGATTTGTCTCTTAGACTTGTGCGATCTTTGAGCTTTCTTTGAGATCATCATTCATCTTAAATCTCTTAATCATCCTTGTTGAGTAGCATTGCCTTCATGTGATGTTGTGACCTTCGGACCCGCATGCTCACACTTTTCTTGATCATGATACTACTTCTCAGAGTTGCGGAAGCTGTGTTGTAGGTCATTCAGTTGTCATGATGTCTTTACTTGGAAACATTAAGTGTGAGCATTGGGTGGTGAATTGACTCCACTAGAACGAGGTGTATCCATCTCCATCTTTGCTTGATCCTGTAATAAAATAGTTAGCAATAAAGCTTGTGGGCGAATGTGGCTTTGTCATTCGCCCGAGTCTGGTTGGATTTAACCTTCGGATCCGTAAGGACCGACCTGTGATCAGGTAGATTCATCTTAAGAAGAATCTCCTTGACAGGATTTCCAGTATAAGTATCAGATCATCTGATGTGTAACCATCAAAATCTCCATACTTGCATGTTCTCTGTATCATAACGTCTCAAAGCAGACATCACAATAAGAGTGAATTGGTTAGTTACTATCTTATCGATTAATGATAAAAAAAATTGATTTGAAAATCAATCGACGTGTTACTTGAGAAAGTATTTTTTATGACACATCGATAGTGTTTTATAGCACAAAATCAAATTTCATCAAAAACACATTTGTTTTGAAAGATATACACAATCAATGTGCTAGAAAATCAGTTGTTGAGCACATCGAAAGGTTTTTCAAAATCTATTCGTCAATTTACTGCCTGGAATAGGTTTGATTCATAAAGAATCGCACCATCGTTGCTTTCCATTTGTCACAAGTTTAATCCATAGTGGATCT
>BQNB010110475.1:690-22548 GCA_026074375.1 Tanacetum coccineum | reverse complement strand
AAGTACCTTAATTGAATTTTTCAATTGATTTTATGGAGAGGAGAACTGTACCAAAAGACTGACCATGCACTTTACATTACGGATATATAAGGTTGGTAAGGTTAGGTACAAGTTCCAATGATCCAGCCAGAACCGGAGGATCTGCCCAAGGACAATCCACTAGTTAGAGTAGAAGTCCTTAGGTATGACATAAAAAGGAGAAAAAGTGAGAATAAATGAATAGTGCCGATTGAGATGGAGCTAGTACTGGAATAAACCCAACAAGGTTCTAGTCATGAAGTCTCGGTAAGCACTGAAGGGTTGAAGAATTAAAAAGAATAGTAAGGATAAAGGGTGTAAAGAAAGAAGCCCTCCATACACTTAGGCAGAGACCGGGTCAATACATATGCTGCCAGAATCACTAAGATGATTGCTGACATTGAAGACCGACATCATGGACCCAGTGATGCAATGCACAACCCTCCTTAGCCACTCAGAATCTCTCAAAAGATTTCTGTTTCATTTCTTACGGAGACTAAACACGTAATCTATTAACTTTCTTACTCCGAGTTAGTTGATATTGAAAAGGTGGCAGTCAGCTCCAGCCCTCTATCACTAAAACCAAAACGCACTTTCGAGTCTAGAGCCAAAAGATCAACAATTAATCTCGTTAGGACACTTTGCCAATTCTCTTGTCTTTCACACACTGTGGAAACAAGTCTATCCTAAGAGTCCTACGTATTATCCTTGTGATATTGCCAGAACATCTGAGTGAAACGAAGGTTTTTCACAATGAAGATGGAAATCCTGCTAGAGCCAACATCAGACAAGCTCTTGGTAGGTGACTTGTGCGATTCTACTAAAATCAACCTTGTGTCAACTGGAAAGAAACGATGGTGCGATTCTAAGTGAATCAAACTTGTTCCAGTATAAGAATTAATGGTTATTGATCATTTGACAAACAATCAAAACTCTCGAAGTGTTACAAAATATTTTCATAAGAAACACTTAGACTAATTTTTTAAATCAATTTTCTCTTTATTGCGAACTGTTTCATTACAGGATAATTTAAAGATGGAGATGGAGATGGAAATACCCAGTACCAGAAATATCAAGTGAATCACTGAATGCTCAGATACGACCTATACTTGTTATGAAGTTATGCAAGATCTCATAAAGGTGTCAAATCTTCCGCAAACTCTGATATCGTATATTTCTTCATAAGTGCACAAGATGGCGATCCATTACAAGATGATGTAAGATTATGTTTGGGTGATGATCTCAAGAAATCTCAAGATCACAATCAAATACAAGTCAAAGATAAATCAAAAGATCACTACCCCAAATGTACAAGATATCAAATGTCTACGAGCTAAAGACTGAAGTGATTAAGTTTAGTATTTTTAGGGGTGACCTCCCTTAGGGGGAGATTGTTAGATATTAGTAAAAGACTCGGTCACCCCGTGTATTTTACTGTTTATTATAGCTCATATTTTAATTGTTAATCGTATGATTTTTGGTTTTGATCCGGGTACTAAAACTCGGTTCTTTGTAAGAACTATATATACCTCTTCCAACTTTAGAAGAGGTAGCTAGTCATTTATTATTTTTCTTATTTTACACATATTTCTCTCACTAGAATATATCCTCTCATGTGTTTCTCTCTTTAGAAACTAGCCAAGTCCAAGAATCATCACCATGTTATGATTTATGATATACTACAAGAAGTTGGTGGTTAAGCCTAGACTATAACCTAGGGGTCCTTCATGTAGATGCATTTAGGGATTAAGTGTTTAATGCTATAACTGCTACGCTTCCCATCTATTTTTGCATAGCTTATATATCTTGTATTTTGCTAAGTTGTCATTTTAGTTATTTTGCCTACCATTATCTGATATGATACGTATTACTTTCTTAGTATTTTAGCTATGTTTTCCCTCACCCATAAGAAGTCTCATTGGGGAACCGTTTTCCCAACTGGACTTAAGCGTTATAAGGAGCCTCTTTGAAACCGAAGAAGATAGGATAGTTGATCGTTTGTCGGATGTGTGTAATAGGGTTGGACCCGCGAAGTCGGGTGATTCTTGCGGAGGCAAAGTCAACCCCAAGCGAGGTCCAGCATAAGTTTATCCCGTCCTTTACCTCGTCATGTTGTTATTGATTATTTCTTTTGGATATCGTATTTTTGGAAGTCGTGCGATACTTTTTGTTCCTTTATGTCATATCCGATTTAATTATATATACGTTAAGTAGTTATGGAATGGAGCATCCTTTATGTGTTAAGTTGGAGTGGTTTAAGAGGTGCAATACGGTATATGTGCTTATATGTGAATTATGATTGATATGGGTAATCTTGGAAGTAACGTACACGAGTAAAGGAGGCACATATAATTATGGGTGGCCAACATAATTATAAAGGCATCACACATGTAGACTTGTGACCATGATTGCATTGATTGGTGTTTGTTTGTAATGTGGTAGTGTAATATGTGTTTTTTATGATATGTGTATTCATGATAAGGATGGGGTATGGTTAGAGAAATATCCTCTTACACCTAATTGAAGATATGTTTAAGCTAAGATGTATAGATAAGTAATTTCCCTTCTATCTAGTATTTGTGGAAAACCTAGTATAACTATAATAGAGTTGCCTCGTTGTTTGTTCGGGATTTCTAAGTCTAAGTTTAGCATACCTTCATCGTAACTTTTTATAAGGATACCCGATTTTCCTATTCGACGTCTCGATGTGTATTGGTTGTTCGGAATCTCTTTTTTCGGATATAGCCCGCGTTTCGTTAGATTCTTTCATTGGATGATTACTCGTATGAGTATCATATGTTTTCTTTTAAGCACTAATTGTTTCCTACCATATTTAGTGTGTATATTCTCCCTTCATTGTATATCCCCTTGGTTTTCGTAACCCGTTGGTAACATGTTAGTATTGATGCTTTTAGGTTTGCTCTGTTGATCGTTATTTTGGATAAGACCTTACGTTTTCTTTTGGGTACGTAACGTCTTGCATGAGTTTTCTTGTACGAGTTCGTTTGATTTTATTTTGAGTATATGGTTTCTAGTATTTTCTTTCGTTTTAAACAATAGAATTATGTTAGAGTCTGTACGGTGTTTTACGATCCATTTTGGTATTAATGGTGTCATTTGGTTGGAGTACATATTTCATATTGATGTCTAATTATAAAAGCCCTCTTTGAAGTATTGTGTTAGTGTTTGAGAAAAACTGTGTTTAAAATGATCTTTGTAAATAGAATATGTTTAAATGGTCTATACAAATAGGATATGAAAAATTTTAAGTGGTTTAATAAATTTTATTTTATTATAAAAAGCTGGTTTAAAGTGATCTCATATGGGGGAGGGTGGATTAAAGGTACGATATACCATTAGATAACCCGTCTCTAGCTTATTTTATGACAACCAAAAAAAAAAAATGAATTTTATAAAGATTAAATTTAAGATAAAATTTTTTATTTATTATTTAAAATGATTTTTATACTTAAATGACTTTCTAATTTAAATTGATTTTATAAGAAACATATTTAATTTGGTCTTTCGAGTAAAGTCGATAATTGGTATAAGACTTTTCGTTTTTCGTATTGATATTTTTAATGTGTTCATTTGTCGAGGTACGTCCTGTTGATTCTTTCGTTTGTTTTTCACTCGGTGCAAATATGTATCCTTTCTTATCAAAGGATATCTTATAGTCATTTGATCCACGTCTATTTGCAATAAGTGGAAATCTCCCTATATGCATTCTAGCCTTTGATTCGATATTCTTTTGTTGTCCTATTCGATTTTCGTAACCCTTGGATTTTCATTTTTTTATTCGTTATACCATTGAGTCGTGGAAGCTTTGATGTGATTGTGGATATGTACTGGTTGTCCAAAAGAAAGTTTGTGATAGTATGTCATGAGAAGGTGGTTAGGATACTAGTATGTGTTTGATTACACATACCTTCGACCATTAAAAACGGACTTAAATGACTAAAAACGTACCAAAAATACATTGTATTTGTATGTTTTGCATTTGTTTTATGCAGGTAACAGATATCCAAGAAAAGGACAAAAATCAAAGCCAAAATGACAAAACCGAGCACGAGAACGAAAAGACCGTAAGAAGTCAAAAAGACAAAGTCAAAGTCAACAAAAAGTCAAAGTCAAACCCGGGAAGTGGCATTGGAAAGAGCTTCGAAAACCGAACCCGAAAACCTAAATTGCCATAAGTGGGCCCACCCGTACCCACCTAGTGGACCTAAGACAGCCCACTTAAACTTTATAAGCCTTAAAGCATAAATAAAAGCCCAAGTCCAATTTTTATACACCTGACCCAACAATGAGCCTAACACCACACCCTTATAACTCCCGTCAACACCCATTCCCCTTATAACCTTTACCCCGAAAAGTTCTTAGGACTAACGCATGTAAACACAAATAAACTTCAGGGCCCAAAATGCAAAACTCAAGACTATAATTGCAATACCTTATACACTTTCAGAGGACTATTCTTGACCTTTCCCAAGACTTTCAAAATTGGTAAGCGGAACAACTGTACATCCCTTTCAGTTGCCCTGTCTCCACTACCCGCCAAATTAACAACCCAACACTGTTCCCCTTTCTTCTCCCCTATGTCGACCAACCTTATCCCTCCCCTTATTGCCACCTTGGCAATCTCCAATCATCCCATTCGTCAAGGAATAAAGACAAAGATTTAAAGGCTATGATCATTTGGCTGAGGACACTAATTATTTTTGAATGGCTAAGATTGCTTTGTGACCTCTCTCACATAAGAAAAACAGCTGCAAGAGCTCTCACAAAGAAAGCACACCTCCTAGAATCTTCCTTCGATTAGTATAAATAGGCTCATTTGTAAGCCTTTGGCACCAAGCTTTTTAGTTTTTCAGCTTATAATTTAAGTTTTTTTAGCTTATTGTAATGTTTTCTTAAAAGCCTTGTAATGATTTAAAGTTTAATGAAAAATTGAAGTTTTTATGTTTTACCCCATTTTTAAGTTAAAGTGTTTGATTGTTTAAAACTGTTTTATAAGCTCTCAAAAGCTTTTTTATAACCTTCTTAAGCTGTTACTTAAGTCTTACAAAACTTTTTCCATATTTGTAGGTTATAAGTTTAATTTAACCAAAAAACACTCAAAAAAGCTTTTTTAAGATGATAAGCGCAAGCTTGGATGGGCTTATGGACACTATTAGCTTATCTTTGATAAGCTAGAGCTAGTAGATAAGCTCTTTTGAGCTTATTTGCCCTGTTTTGAGCAAGGGCCTTTGTAAGTTTCCTTTTTCCCAAGTTTGTTAGCTTATTTACTATTCAACTGCTTATTGTGCTTATTATTTGCTTATTGTTGCTTATTTATGCTTATTTGTGTTGTTGATTGCTTATTTATGCCTGCTTATAGTTTAGATATCATTTGTTTAAAGTTTTCTTATAATCTGTCTTGTAATAGCTTATAAACTTGCATAATCTGTTTCAGCTTATTTGAGTGCTTATTTGTTATTGAGATTTGCTTAATATTATTCGTTTTACTTATTTAATATCTGGTCTTTTGAATTTGTGCTTTAAATAAGCATTAATCTCTTTTAAAAAGCCAAAACAGTTTTTAAAGCGGTGTTTGGTTTAACTGATTTTGAAGGTCAAAATGAGTTTTTACTCTTGGGTCAGTTTAGTTTAGTTTAAATTAGTCCAAAAATTTAGTTTGTTTAAGTTTTTAAGTGTTAAATCTCATTTTTAAGGTTTTAAGAATTTATGGTTTGAATCTGTTAGCTAATTGCCTCATTTTTGTCAGCATATTTGAATTGTGTTTTTGCTTGATTAATGCTTTTTGTGTTGTTTTTTGAGTTTGTGCAAGACTTAAAACAGGTTAGAAACAAAGACAAATATTCCTGTATTGTTATTTTTGTGTTTTTGCCAAAGCTGTCAAAAATTGCTAAGTGTTGAAAATTTTGAGAAAATGCTTTTTCAATTGCTTGTTGTGGCTTATTCTGAATTTCAAAATGCTTTTTCTTTGATGATATAAGTTCTTTGAGGTTTAAATTTAATCTGTTTGTAGGTTATAAGTTCATAAGGATCTGTTTAAGTGCTTATTTTTAAGCTCAAAAGTGGTGTTTTGTTAAGATTGCAAAGTTTTTCTAAGTGTTGAATCAGTGTGAGATAGCTTTTTCATGAAGCTTTTTAAGTGCTTATCTGAATTTCAAAATGCTTTTTCATTGTTGCTTATTATAGTTTTTTGGCCAATCTTTTTAGTGGTATAAGCCACTAAGCCATAAAGATCTTTTTGCTAGCTTATTTTTAAGCTAGAAAAGTCCCTCTTGGCCTTTTTGCTTATCAGTTTTTGGCCAAACAACATATTTTCTTATATTTAGGCTTATTAAGCTTAATGCTTGCTTATTCTAGTTTAGTTAGCTTAATAGTTACTTTAAGCCACTTTAGCTATTTCTTTCCGTTAGAGCTTATTTAAGTTATTTGCATTTTAGCTTAAATTCCTAAGTTTTATAGCTTTTTGATAAACTGTCTTCTAGCTTATTGTAAGTTGCTTATGTTGTCTTAATGTTCTTTTAGATATGTCCCTTTTATCTGTTCTTAGCTTATTTTGAATTTTCATTTGTTTATTGCTTAAATTAGCCAAACAGTTGCATTAAAGTGCTTAGTGTATTCTTATTCCGTCACCCTTTAACTTCTTATTTTGTGTCTTATTTGTGTTCATAAAAAGTGATTTTGTAAAAATTGCTTATTTGTTGCTTTCTAAAAGTTGAAAAAAGATATAAAATAAAAACAATTGGAGTTTTTGGTGGAAGTCCCAGGTGAGCCAAGGCTCGACACCGGACCTCACCCCTACTCACCAAACTTTTACACAACACTTCCCTACCACTCTCCTTGGACTTTTTCAGATAGTTTTGCACAATAAATCTTTTATAGTAGTTTTTGGCCCTATTTAGCTTATTTAGCCATTTTTAGGCCTATTTCACGAGCTAATTTGATAAAGCTTTTTTTTCCCAGCTTATTTTATTAGATTCTACATTGTCAAGCTACTTTGCTAATTTTTTTTAGATTATTAAATAGTTTAGTATTTTTAAACATTTAATTTCATTAAAATCGTTTTTAATTCATAAAAAAATTATAAAAAAGTCAAAAAAATCTAATTATTTTTTAGAAAATTTTCTTTTAACATTTAGGACTTAGTAAAATTAGATTTGCTTTCGTAGGGTTAAAATTGCAAAATTTGGATTTTTAAAGAACAGAATTGAATCCCGTTCACGTTTTTAGTGTTTATCATCTTCGTTTTTGGTCTAGTTTTATTTGTTCTAGCATTTTAGTCAATTAAGACTTATAAAAACCAAAAGATCATTTTAGGACTTAATTTTGATAATTTAGGGTTTTTAGGTCGCGTTTTAGGATTCCCGGTTTGCGTTTTTAGTTAAAATTTGTTTTTCCTTAATTGTTTTTAAGTGTTTGCCTTAATTTTCCTGTAGTTTTAGATAACCAATCAAAATCTTGTTCCATTCAAGCATCGATTCTCAAAACAACTCTCGACTTTCAATTGCAATCCTCGTTGGGGATAACGACCCGGGAATCATACTCCCGGATTACTATAATTGAGAGATTTTTGATTCTTATCCTTATATATTTATATATTTATAAGTATTATATATTTATATTTATATATATTTTTTAAAAATATATTAAGGGTTGAATCTTAAACAATCAGTTTTTGGCGCCGTTGCCGGGAAAGATTGTATACGATTGTTGAGCCGTTTGACAATTTGTGTTTGAAGATCCTTCCGTGTGAAGTTATTTTGCTTATTTTCTTACAAAAAAAATAATGCAAAAAGATTTTTTTTTCTTTTATTAGTATATATATAATATAAAAAAAACCAAAAAAAATCAAAAATTTAAAAACATTGTCCATAAAAAAGAAATAAAATTCACCATCAATATAATACTTTCAATTGAAGTATTATCATTAATAAGTTCTCGAATCAAAGATAAAAAACTTACCTTTTGTGTCTCTCGCGAGGTACGGTTCACCTTTGAAAGTTAAACAAACTATAAGAGGGGTATAAGGCGGGTTGTTCCTAGGAACTACGACCCTAAAGGAGAAAGGTTTTTAATAGCTTCGCGCTTTCCTACTCCTCCGCTCCTTTGTGCGTTTTTCTCTTTGAAGAGTTACCGAGAAGCGAGTTGATTATTAGGTTTAAGTGTCTTATCTCATTGTCCGTTATTAAAACAAATTGTGAATACATTGTTAAAAAACCAAAAAAAAATATTAATCGCATGGCACTTCATTCGGGTAATGGTCGGTTATCAACCCCAAAAGTTCGTGAAGCCCATTGCTAGGTCATTTTTTTTAGTTTAGGGGCCTAGTTTGGTACACCATATAAATACGCCTCTTCCATCCAATGAAAGAGTGGTTAGTATTTCATTATACTGGTATTCCATTTTCTCTCACTAGAAAGTTTCTCTCTTACTTTCTCTCTCTAAGTATTCCATAGTAACTGTAACATCCGTAATTTAATCAGGTTAGGGATACCTTTAGAAAGGGCTAAGAGTTCATTTTGTGTGATTCTTGTATGTTATGTGTATTTATGGGGTGCTAAGTGGTTTGAATAGGGTGATGATATCGCTTTGAGGTGTATGATCATCTCATTATTGTTGTGCGTTTGTGTTGGAGTGATGTAGTTTCCATTTGTTCACTTATGTGATAATAGGTGGAAAGGAAGGGTTTATGCATGCTTGCTACGTTATTGTGGGGATGATTTTTGTGTTAAGCGTTTATGGGAAATGTATCGTGTTGGAAATAAGTTAAGTGAGCGAAATATGGAAGTTGTAGCAAACTTTCTAAATATAGAAAAGTGAAATGTGAAATGAAAAGTTAATTTTAGAAAGTTTAGTAAGTTGCGTTTATGTAATAGGTTTACCAAAAATTAGCTTGGTTTTTATGAAAACCGTAAGGGTTATAAAGTTAATTAGTAAATTAATAATTAAACAAAAAATAATAATAAAAAATATAAATAAAGGGGTGTTCGACCGGATAGGGGAAAAGAAAAAAAAGGAAACTATTTGATTACAATTAGAATTCTATTAGTATAAATACAAAACCAATAAAACCCCAAATCACTTTTCTCTCCCTCATCACTTTGTGATTCTGCGAACTTCAAAAGAAGAAAAAAAGTTTTTTTTAATCAAGAACAAGTTGGTGATTTAGTGTTCAAGAATCAAGGTTTAGGTATGTTCATTAACCCTAGTTGTTTACTTTTATTTAAATCATGTAACAATTAATATGATTGATCTAGGGTTTACATAAATACAGGATTTATATATGAAATTTTAATGTATGGTGTTGATGATTAGAGTTAGTTAGGGTTATGATCATGCAAGTTGCAGTTAGGGTTTTCGTGCATTAGACATTGATTGAGATTGAGCAGGAATTAGGGTTGTGGTCACTGGTAATATCTTGATGTTAGAAACGGTGTTTTGATATGCTTCAAGTGCCTAAATTATAGTTCAAAGAGTCTATTTTTAAAAAAATCCGGCCTCGGATGATTTGGAGTTTGAAGTGGTTAAATAATGGTCACCAGAAAGTTGTCAGAAACAGTTAATACGGGTCAGAATAGTCATGTTTAGGAGGGTAAAAAACATTAACTTAAAGTGAATTAAGGTTATCCAATCTACAGTAATTAAGTTTCTATATGTATTTAAGAAACCTTGAAGGATAGCTTTTGATTGTGTGTCTAAGTAGGGTAATTGGGCCATACTTTTAGGGTGCAATCAGAATCTGAATTAGGGATAGTTTTGAGTAGGATTTTACTATGAGATAGTTGCAAATGTAATGAGTAGTTTGGGATTCACAAGTTGTAGTTACTCATAAATGAATTTGGGTGATGTGTGGTATAAATTTATGAAGGTCAGCAAGTAAGGGTTTTGAGTTAGTAAGATACACTAAAATTCTGCATTTTTGAATAAATTGTAGTTAACTAGTGTAATGTGTTAATGAGGTGGTTAAGGTTGGGCATGGTGTCGGGGTGACCCATGATGGTTAATCATACCCTTATACATCCATCATATGTGTGTTACATGGACTAGAGCTTTTAGCTTGGTCGCGTGTAACCGTGTTTATTTGTTTGTATAGTTGTGTGATAGGAAATTGGAGAGCTCGTTTTGAGCATATAGGGTTAGTTAAATAATCCACTTTTTATTCGCGTTTTAAAACTTGGTTGGAAATGGGGCAAGTGTTTAAATGAGTTTTAAATTCCTGTGATTATGTGTTAGTGTAAATGCATAGACTATTATGTGACTGATATGCTTTATGTGCTACATGTTATGTGATGTGATATTGATGTGTTGCCTAGCGAGGAGGAGTTCTTGCGGTATCCATGGCTGAGCTAGGGAAAACCAACAAAGTTTTGGTATGATCCAAGAGCGATTAAGGTGTCGCTTGGTGTTTGAGTGTTTGTTTGGATTAAATTGCATGTTAGCTTGTATGTTAAGTTAGCATAATTGTCGTGCAAGCGTATTGTTTTATAATTGCAAGAATTGGTTAAATTGTTTTGAAAACTGATTGGATTCGGAGTAATCTAAAAAATTATGTTTCTCACCAAACCATTGTGTTGACGTCATAAGCATCATTTTTTAGGTATTCAGCCAAGATGAGCGTAAAGTTAAGAAATAGTGGCTAGATGGACCGTAGACAGCTGCGAAAGTTTAGTTATCTAGATTTCATTATTTGTTTTGAATGATGAATGTTATTTGTTTTGCTTTGTTAGGAAGTATGAATGTTTGCATGTCATGACGTTGGCATGAACTGCCTTCATTTTAATGTCAGACGCCTTTTGGTTTTTGTTGATGGTTTGGTATTTTCATGACACTACGTGTCTTTACCTTGTATTTTATGATGTTTAGTTTCTCTTATATAGACGCCAAATGTGTTGTTGATGATTCCTTTCTCATCGCCGCCTCGTGTTTCTGCTCTTGGCTGGGTGTAACAGATGGTATCAGAGCCTTTGATTATAAAGAATTAGGTTGGCTGAGCTCGACTATAACTAGGGCCCCTCATGTAGATGCATTTAGGACTTAAGTGTTTATTTTTATAACTGCTATGCTTCCTTTCTGTTTTGCGTAGCTTTTATATTTCTATTTTGTTAAGTTATCGCATTAGTTTTGTCTGCCTACCCATAACTGTCTTAGTGTGTATTGCCTCGTTATTAGTTAGGGACATGCCTTCCATTTCCATATGAAGTTCTGTTGGGGAAATGTCTTTGCAACTGGGAATAGGAGTTTTATTAAGAAGGGATGAGTATCCATTCGTGGCTGAGTTTTTATTTGTTTTTAAGTGTCCTAAGAAAGGTCAAAAATTTTATATTATTGCTCACAGCAGAGCCGGTTTAATATGTTATTTTTGTATTTTAGGTTGTTTCCTCGAGTTTTTGTAAAAATCATGTTTAAAGGTCGTGTTTTACGAGGTTTAACTATTATTAAACGTTTTAAAGTAAAATTAGTGGGACTGATTTAATATTTTACGAAACAAGTGGTGACCCGTGTTCTAGTCGGCTAGGTAACAAAAATATAACCATTTTGTATTAACTTTGTAAGGACTTATTAAAGGAGGGACTAAGTTTGTAATATGGTTCAAGTTTCTTTATCTATAAAGGGACACACACATCATACAATAAACTCACTTTACAAAAAAATTGTTTTCTCTTGCTCCCCTCCTTCTTGTCCGTTCGAACCAACACCACCACCATAAAATCACCATCAAAAATTTATTACTTACATGCATTACAATCAAGTTATACCATTTTAATCTTTGTTCAATCCTCTACATTTCCCACTAAGAAAATCTTACATGCACTAAGTATTTTGAAAGTTGGGTTTTTGGTCAAGTTCTAGTGATTTCAAGTATAAGGGTGTGTTTCTAGTTGGTGGATTAGTGTTATTGTGAGTTGGTTTGATTTGAAAAGGTTTTGGTTTGGTCTTTGTGGTTTCGTCCGTACGGTTTGACCAAGGGGGAAGCAAAACTAATCTTTGTTCTAGCTTTGTGAGTATTTACTTATGGTTATGTGTTGATTAATTTGATTATATTATGTGTATATTGATTGTTGCTAGATGATTCAAGTGCAAAATGGATTTGAAAGTATTTCAAGTATGAACATATGTTTGATAGTTTTGGTACATGTTTTTAGGCTAGTTAAACATGTTGGAATAGTTGGATTTTGCTAAAAATGAGTTTTGGTATGACTTTGGGGTGACTTTTATTGACCAAAAAGTTTGACTTAGTCATAGCATGTCGAGAAATTTTTGAAATCTAAATTAGGCTTTTGATAACAATAAAGGATGTTCTAAGGTCCGTTTTGATATAAGGTAGGCCTTGTAACTCCTAAAAACAAACGTTTTACGACCGAGTCAAGTTTGGGTAATTTTTTGGGTAAAAATTCAACTACGAACTTTGACTTTTGAAAGTCAACTGAGTTAATTTTTGAATAAAGGTCTATATGAGCAAAGAGTTACAAATGTTAGTTAATGATATTGAATTATGAAGTTCGGATTATATTATCCTTCCTTTCGACACACTTTCTAAATGAAAAACATTATTGAAAATGTTTTTGTCATATGAAGTTTAACGTGTGTAAGGTGAATTGTTTTGCGTCGCACTTGGAGATTTTAGTATATGATTGTATATACGTAATAGTAATATGTATGTATGCAAGTATGTAAGTATCTTAAACATATTATAATTTTAGTTCAGCGTACCCTATTTATGTTAATATAGGTCGCGGTTAGACGAACGTTTCTTGCGTTTGTTGAAGTTGATTGATTTGGATCATTTGCTTAAGGTGAGTTCATAGACTCGCTTTTGAACTATTTCAATTGTTTTAAACCCGCGAGGGGGATACATGTTTTGTTTTATAAATCGAACACATATGATTTTCTGTAGGCATGGACCGAAAATGAGATTGTTTCCGCATAAATAGCTATTGTCAAAGTCCCTTATTTCATGAACCGTTAATTGCCTTGTGGGTGAAGTAAATGAATTAAATAGATCTATGTTTGGACAACCTGTCGGGGTTGAATCTATTGGTGACCACCCTCATCAACGGGACATTTTGTACTTAGAATATTAGTAGGTATATGCTATTAATCCTTGTTTGTGAGGCAATTTAGGCTATGAATGCCATATGTCTTGTTAACGTTCGATGTCATAGGTTTTTGCATGAAAGAAAAGAAGTTGCTTATACATTGCATTGTTGCTTTGTTTCCTGAAGAGAAGCCTAATTATGTGTTTCAAAGGTTTTTTACTTATGATTATTTTAAACTCTATGAATTTCACTAAACTTTGTTGTTGAGTTTTAAACATGTTTTACCCTGGTTAACAGGCTAGAAGGCAACGATGGCTGTGGTGTGTGCTAAAGTTTTTGTGTGTGATGGATTTTATGGAAAGACTACTTGTGTGTTCCGGGTCTTTCATAAAAACACGTTTGTCGGATGTTTTGTTTAAGAACAATGTCTTTTATTTGAAAAACAATTGTTTTCAATGTTTGTAATAAGACGGTGGTTATGATTCTGTGGGACCTAACGCACTTTAACTCTGAATAATTATGGAACACATGTTTGGTAAAACGTCTTATTTGGGTCGTTTTCTATTATCGTGGTGAAGGATGCTATTTAGTAACACCAAATTGCTAATTTCCGCTACCGATCTAATGCCCCTCGGAGCGGGTGTTTCACGGATAAAAGAAGGTAAACCCTTTAGAGTTTGAGGTGGAGTGGTCGGGTGTTCTTAAGGTGTCACTATGGAGGGGCGTACCATAGTGTGTTTTGGAAAGACGGCTAAGTTAGCACACAAGATATGTAGGACGTTTAAGATCCTTGATAAGGATTGGTCTTGTGCTTATCGGTTGAGGTTTACACTGAGGAGATTGAGTAGCGTGATGACACCTTTCAAGTGTAAAATTGAGAAGTGGCCTGGCAGACGCAATTTTGCATGTTGCATTGGAAGAGATAAAGGTCGAACAGACACTTCGTTTTGTCGATGGAAACCTGGTAAAGAGTATGGGATCGAGAAATTAAGAAGTTAAAACTAGGAAAATAACGCTTGTGAAGTTAGGTGGAATTCGAAAAATGGTCTTGAGTTTACTGGGAACACGATGACCAGATGAGGATTAAAGTATCCAAGTTGTTCGTGAACCGAAAGTTATTGAGGGCCTCGCTACGTAAAATCTCAGGACGAGATTTCCTTAAGGAGGGGATACTGTAACATCCGTGATTTAATCAGGATAGTGATACCTTTAGAAAGGATAAGTTCAATTTTATGTGATTCTTGTATGAATGTGTAATTTAATTGGTGGTAAAGTGGTTTTAATAGTGCATGATATCGCCTTTGAGGTGTTTGTATCATTCTCATTTGGAGTGCCGTTTTGCTTTGGTGAGGAGCGTATATCATTTGTTCCTTATAGGGATAATGAAAAGAAAGGACATATTGCATGCAATGCTAAGTTTCAATAGTTGAATGATTTTGTCGCTTCTTATATATTATCGTGTAAGCGTTTATGGGAAAATGTATCATGTTGGAAATAAGTTAAGTGAGCGAACTATGAATGTTGTAGCAACACTTTTCTAAATATAAAGTGAAAGTGAAATGATAAGTTATTTTTAGTAAAGTTTAGTAGTTTTCGTTCTATGTAAAAGGTTTATCAAATTAGCTTTGGTTTTTTTTTATAAAAACTTAAGGTAATGTAAGATAAATAATAATAATAAAAAAATTTAAATAAAGGGGTGTTCGACGGATAGGGAAAAGAAAAAAAGAAAAACAATTTGAATATTTTTCAATAGGATTCTATTAGTTATAAATACAAAACCAATTAAAACCCTAAATCACTTTTCTCTTCCATCTCCCTTAGTGATCGGCCGAACATCAAGAAGTAAGAAAAAAAGTTTTTTTTTATCAAGAACAGTTGGTGATTTAGTGTTCAAGAATCAAGGTTTAGGTATGTTCGTTAACCCTAGTTGTTTAGTTTTCTTTAAATCATGTAACAATTAATATGATAGATCTAGGGTTTACATAAAATACAGATTATATATGAACTTTAATGATGGTATGATGATTAGGGTTAGTTTAGGGTTATGATCATGCATGTTGCATGTTAGGGTTTGCGTTAGAACATGATTCAGATTGGATTAATTTAGGGCTGTGTTCAACTGATGATATCTAGATGTTAGAAACGTGTTTTGATATGATTCAAGTGCCTAAATTGTAGTTCAAAGAGTCTATTTTTCAAAAAGTCCGGGCCCTCGACCTCGAATTGATTTGGGAGTTCATGAGTATAGTTAAATATTGGTAACAAGAAAAGTTGTCAAAACTGTGAATACGGGTCAGAATTAGGTCATGTTTAGGAGGGTAAAACCCTAACTTAAATGTGGAATTAAGGTTAGCCAATATACAGTGATTAATTTCTATATGTATATAAATAAACCCTAGAAGGATAGCTTCTGATTGTGTGTCTAAGTAGGGTAATTAGGGCCATACATTTTAGTGTGCAATCAGATCCGAATTGGGATAGTTTTGAAGTTGGATTTTATTTGGGATAGTTTACATGATAAGGACGGTGATGGGAATCAAAGGTAGTTAGTAAAATCATATAATAAATTAGGTGATTTTTGGTATATTTATGAAGGTCAGCATGTAAGGGTTTGTGTTTAGTAAAGAATACTATAAAATTATGCATTTATGAATAAATTGTGTTAACTAATGTTAAGTGTTGGGCATGGTGTGGGGTAACCATGTTGGTTATTCCCCACCCTTAGAATTATCCATTATATGTGTGTTACATTGACTAGAGCTTTTAGCTTAGTCGTGTGTAACCGTGTTTATTTATTTGTATAGTTGTGTGATAGAATTGGAAGCTGCGTTTTGAGCATTCAGGTGAGTTACATAGTCCCACTTTTTATTGCGTTTTAAACTTGGGATGGAAATGATGCAAGTGTTGAAATGAGTTTTAAATTCCTATGATTATGTGTTAGTGTAAATGCATGGACTATTATGTGACTGATATGCGTTATGTGCTACATGTTATGTGATGTGATATTGATGTGTGGCCTAGTCAAGAGGGTTACTTGCAGGTATCCATGGCCTAAGCTAAGGGGAAACCACATGGATTTTGGTATGATCCAAGAGCGATTAAGATCGTCTGCTTGAGTGTCCTTGTGACCCGCTCCCCGTCATGTTCCGATAAATTAAGCATGTTACCTTGTATGTTAGTTAGCATAATTACCGTGCAAGCGTATTGTTTTATAATTGCAGGAATTGGTTAAATTGTTTGAAAACTGATTGGATTCGAGTGTCTGAAAACTATTGTTTTACCAACCATTGTGTGACGTATAAGCATGAATTTAGGTATTCCGCTAGGATGAGATTAAAGATACGAAAAGTGGCTTGGATGGACCGTTGGCAGATGGCGATAGTTTAGTTATCTTGATTTCGTTATTTGTTTTGAATGATGACATGTTATTAGTTTTTGTTTGTTAGATAGTATGAATCTTTGATGTATGACATTGGCATTTAAACTGCCTTTATTTCAAGTGTCCAGAGCCTTTGGTTTTGTTGATGATGTTTGGGTATTTTGTGACATTGGCCCCCCTTTTTGTCTATACCTTGTTTTTTATGATGATTTTAGTTTCTCTGATTTAGACGCCATATGTGTTGTGAGATTCTCTTTCTCATCGCGCTGCCGTTTCGCCTTTGGCGGAGTCTTTGTGATAGTAACTTTCTGAAATAGAAAACTTTTTGTTAAAACATGGGTATGTAACATTAATATTATACTTTATAACGAAGTTTTTTTCAATTTATAAACTAAAGCGCAAACATATGGATGTTATTTATTTAAAATTATTATCTTTGAACGTTTCGTTACTCATTACTCTTTCTAAAGCGCGGTCTTATAATTAGGTTGCGGTTAGAGTCGTTCGGTTACGTATTTCTTCATTGATTCAGTATTCACCATTTGGTTAAGGTGAGGTCTAGCCTCACAAGTTTTACAATTTATTTTACTTTAACTACTTTGGGGTGAGAAACAATGCTTGCTTTTAAAATTTTTGACACAAGTACTTTACGTTATCTTTCATGTTTACGTGTTTCCTAAGTAGCGAATAGATCACTAATTCCTAAACTATCATGAACCGTTAATTTCTTAACCGACCGATTAGTTAAGCGAGCGCGGATGTTATAAATAGATCTATTGGGACTAATTATCCTTATCCGGTTAAGTAGCGCTTACTACTCACGGGGCTCCTAATGTGTCGTCGTGTGGTGTATAATAAGTGATTATCAAGTTTTACGTTTATATTTAGCCAACAAACCCAAAAGACTAAATTAAACGCGGCAGCTATACCAGGTCGAGATGTAGCTTCGCAGTAAGTAGGGTATCGAACACTAAGAGCGAGACTAACCATATTCTATCAGTATTTTAGTCTATCTAGATTAGTCTAATTACTTGTTAAACCTATGCTATACATATTTACTAGTGGTAAAGGGGGGGTTTTCAGCCTGAGAGACTGGCACAGGTTTGGTGGTGACAAAGATTAATTCTAAACACAATAAACAAGAAATAATCACAAGATAAAGGAGCGGTACAAGCCAAATAATAGAAAATTGTATTAACCATGTTAAATCCGATTAAATGTTGATTTGTTTGTTTAGTGCAATGGCTACTTATCTCGAGGCGGCATATCATTCTTAAGACTTAGGCGGTTCTTCATCCTAAGACCTAGATACGAACAATCATGTCACGATTGTAGAACAATAAATATAACATACATGGAAAGAGAAGGAGAAGTTGTTTTAATGAGAGAAAGGGTTTGTCGAGGGAGGATGAACACTTAGAGAGAAAAAGTAAACATAAGATATAAAATGTATTATGTGTGAAAAATGAACAACCAACCACCTCTCAAAGCATAAGAGTGTGTATAAATACAGTAATTGAGGGTCGGCCATGGGACTGGGACTTACCATGGCTTTCCATGGGCTTTTCATAACTTAGCCTATTAAGGTTCCAAAAATAACTAAAGGAGCTAACGATAGTTATCTATGGAGTGACCGATACTTTCCTAGGATTTTTGTATTCCTAACAATCTCCCCCTAAGGGAGGTCACTCCATTTTACTTAAAATTAGACCTAGCATACCATGCTTTATCTTTAGTCTTGAGCTCGTTTATCTTCAATTTTTAACTTGTGCTTTGATGTAGTGATCATTAACTTTAGGTTTGAGCTTGTTCCTTTATCTTGACTTGAATGTGAAAATGTAATCTTGAACACCTTGAAATCATCAACCAAGAATAATCTCGTTTCGCCATCTTGTAAACTTTTCCATCTTGTGATCTTGTGACTTTTGGACCGACATGCTCATACCTTTCTTGATATGTTAACTTGAAAAGATTTAATATTTCATCTTTCTTGAGGTTCTTTAACTATAACACTTCGTCACTTCAAAAAAAGTAGTTGGAATAGAGTGACAAAAATTCTTTAAAAATTGTTGGACTTTAATTACTTCGTAATCTTCAAGAAAGTACATACGGTATCAACGTGCGAAGTCTTGAAACATGTACTTGCTTGCAGATGTCTTTATGTGGTCGGTGGGTATGAGGCATCGTGGTTATGAATCTTGTGAGTTCGGCTAGATCAGGTACCTTCTCCTCAACTTTAAAGTATCCCTACATTAAATTAATTAGCAATTAAAGCGGGGGGGGGCGGGGGGGGGGGGGCGAATACTGCTTTGTCATTCGCCGTGGTTGTTGGAGTATTCGAATTTGTAAGGATCGACCTTGTGATCAGGTAGATACCAATTTAAGCAGAATCTCCTTGACAGATTTCCAGCTTGAAGTATTGAATATTCCAAAACATGTGAATCAAATTCATCAAATCAACTTTGTTCTCATTATCGGAACGTCTCACATCGAGCAGAAAGTACGATAAGAGCGTGAACTAGTGTTGTTTACTTATCATCGATTGAATGAAAAAATGGATTTGAAAAACATCAATTGACGTTGTCACTTGCTAAATGTGGTTTTGTGACAAATCTGAGAGTGTTAATCATTTCATAATTTATCATCTATCGTCAATCTAACCTAAAACAAGTTTGATCTTATAGAATCGCACCATCATTTCTTTTAGTTGTCCACAAACTTTGATTTCATATAGCATCACAAAGTACCTACCATGAGTTGTTTGTGTTGCTCAAGCAGGATTTCCATCTTCACGTGAGTAATATCACTCGGATGTTCTGGAAAAATCCAAGGATACTCGTGTTTGACTCTTAATATATATCTGTTATTCACATTGTGTGAATAGCAAGAATAATTTGAAAAGTGTCCTACTGAGATTTATGGATGATCACTTTTGGATCTAGATCAATAGTGCACTTTGGTTTTAGTGATCGGAGACTGGAGCAGAATGCACTTTTTTTTTTTTCCAAATAAATTTTTTTTATCAAAAACTAACTTCAGAGTGAAATAAGTGGATAGTAATGGCGTGTAATCTCAGTGGAAATGAAACAAGAGTCTGTTGAGAGACCTTGGGTGGCTAGGGAGGGTTGTTTATAGCGTCACTAGGTCCATGACTGTCTTCAATGTCAGAAAACAACTTAGTGTTTCCGACATATTATGTATTGACCCGGTTTCGGCTTCTTCAGTGTATGGAGGGCTTCTTTCTTTACACCTTTATTCCTTTACATTTCTTTTTCATTCTTCAACCCCTTCAATGCTTACCGAGACTTCATAACTAACACCTTGTTGGGTTTATTCTAGTGTTAGCTCCATCTCAGTCGGCATTATTCCTGATTCTTACTTTTTCTCCTTTTGTATCATACCTAAGGACTTCTACACTATCTAGTGGATATCCCTGGGTAGATCCCTCCAGTTCTGGCTGGATCATAGGATTTGAATACCTATACCTAACCGCCTTATAACTTCATAAAATTTAAGTACATGGTCAGTCTTTTGGGTATTTCATCATAATCCTTCCAAAATCATTAAAAAGTTCAATGAAAGTGTTTGATATAAATTCAAAAAGTTAACTTTCGAGAGTTTGTCCATCATCCTAGTAAAACTCCCCTTAACATGTGCATCGTTAATGTATAGTCTGTAGTACATGCTAAGTGTGGAGTGCATTGAGTCCATTTTATATGATCACATTTCAGTACAAATTAGATTCAGTTTAATCACATTTTCTCCCCTTATCAAAAAATTAATCCCTTGATTTTTTGAATATCAATTGATTAAACGTTTGGGTACAAAATGTTACAAAATTACTATTAGGAACATTTTAATGCTCCCCTTTAATATTTGAGGGTATATAAGATAGTGTTAAGTACAATAATTTAATTTTTTTTGAATTTACTAAGAAATTCTTGAAAATTTTGTACTTGAGCACACCTTAATATCACCATAATGTCTACACTACATATATACAAACTTCACAAGTTATTTATTACGTTCAAAGTTTGACCTATTATGATGAGGAATCATTATGATAATATTATGGTCTTTGCAGTAGTCAAAGTCTCCCTCGTTACGGTTCCCACTATAAATTTCTCAAGCTAGATAATCCTCCTTGTCTTTAGCTGTTTGTCAATTGCCTGGATCATAGCTCCTGCTTTGTCTTTGTCACTTTGTCTCCAGATAGTCTATGTCAGACACTCCATCCGAATTCCCTTTAGACGATCATTAAGAGCAGTCTGAACATCATTGAGTGTACCGTCACTGAACTTGTGTAGTTCATCAATACGCATCAATATGTTCTTTTTGTCTTTGTTCTAGTAAATGAAATCTCTGGGATTGGAGTATGTTGTGTAAGCTTCCCTTCTTTTAAGATCTGGTATGTATGTATTCTTTTGGTAACTTTCGACACCTAATTGAAGATCTTCCACATGCGTTTGGATGACAACGCTTCTTGTGAACATTCTTAAGGAGACATTAAAGGCTAAGCGTTCTTTAACGGTGAGATTTGTCAACTTGCCTTGAACAAGAAGAAGCAGCATGTCTTCGATGTCTTGAATGAGAAGCCTGTTGAAATCGCCTTCCTTGAATTTGTACAGCTTGTCATCATCCCTACGAACAGTGATCCAATCAAGATACTTGTAGTTATGCCAGTCGATTATTTCAAGCTTTGTGACAGCAATGATTCTGAGTTTGGAGTAGACATCTCGAGCAGATTCCTTGTTAGCAGCAAATCCATATAATTGTTGTCATTTTCGTCCCCAATGTGAGATTCCCTAGAGTGCATGTTTGTCATAGCTAACCAGCACTTGACTCCACATTCTGTTAGGGATCAAATCTTTAATCCATTTGATGTACTCATAATCTGTAGCCTTGGTCTTCGTCACTAAAGTTGCATATTTTTGACTTGAGACACCACCGCTTATATATTCTAGGTCGTTGTTGATGAAGTGATCAAAAGGTATGACAACACGACCTCGAGAATTGGGTATCAATGGTAGTGGCTTTCGCAGATCATGTGGATATTGCTGACCTTCAGGGTTGTTCTAGTGGTTGCCTTGTAGACTTCTTCAAAGAGGTATTCGAGCTCCACCAGACTCTTGCATGATCCTTTCATCAGCTCAAATGTTAGACCGGTTAATAGTTCTGGCGTTAAAGTATCAACCTTAAGTCGGTTCATCATGAATGCTGAGAAGTCAAGGGGAGTATCCATCAACTCATTAAACGACTCACGCGGATCTTCCATCTAGGCCAAAGAGCTTATCCAAGGTTAAACAAGTCCATGAGCATTAGGCAAAGTCTTGTTCCAATCACGATCGGGAGTAGGAGGTTTTGCTGGTTTTTGAAACCAATCAGGATGCTGAAAGGTCTCTTCATTAG
>BQNB010110474.1:0-22548 GCA_026074375.1 Tanacetum coccineum | reverse complement strand
ATAAATAAGCTTTAAGCTTTTGATAAAGCTTAAGAAAGGTTTGCAGACTCAAAAATGACTTATAAAGAGAGCTTACGAAAGTAACTTGTGAACAAATAAAAGCTTAAGTGCATAAAGAACTTAATAGAACAGATTTGCATAAAAGCATAAAACTTGAAATTTCATTAAGCATAAAAGGATTACAAAACTTAAAAGTTTAAATGACATAATTTAAAGACTTAAAAACATAAATTTAAAACATTAAAAAGTAAATTACACTACTCCTCAGTTTCCTTTTTTTCTAATGAAATAAACCTAGTCTATTTATAGAGGAACACAAGTCTTGAGATGTGCTTGTTGTGTTTTTGTTGTGAGAGGCTTCAAGTCTTCAATCTCATCCATCCATTCCATCTTGTTCACCAAGCTCAAGAATCATAGCCCTTGATTAAGTATCCAAGTCCCATCGGCCAATGAAATAACATAGGATCGCCAAGGTGGATTTGGCACCATATGGAGGTGGGGTAAGTAAGGGGTGTGACACTGTTTTGTTGGTTTGCAGAGGAAGTAGGACAGGGATGAAGGAATAGTAAAAAGGTGGGAAATTGGTTTATAAGTTTTGGGGGTATGAGGTTAAATAAAAAGGATGTGGGGTGTTAAGAGGTTTGGGGTTATAGGGACCAAATGTGTAAATATTAAGGACTAACTATGTTAGTCCCTAAGGATTAACGATGAAAGCCCCTAAGGACTATTAGTGCAAACAGATTTAAGAGGTTTATGATTGGGCTTTTGTTGGGCTTGTTAAGGATTAAAAGGGTTTTGGACTTATAAGGTTGGGTCGTGTGATGAATTTTTGGGCTTTTGATTTAACAAATTAGCTTAATGGGATGACTCGGCCCATTAACTTGGGTGCGGGTTGGCCCAAATAAGATTTCTTCAATTTCGTCTTTGGCTTTAACTTTTTGACTTTTTGGGTTGACTTTGACTTTGACTTTTTCACGCTTTTCCATTCCGTGCTTGGCTTTGTCCATTTTGCTTCGTTTTTGTCTTTTTTTTCTGAATATCCGTTACCTGCACAACACAAATAGCAAAACAAGCATATATTTAGCATTTTATGTTCGTTTTTGGTCATTTAGGCTCGTTTTTAAAGGTAAAAGGTATGTGTAATTAAGCACATACCACTCCCCCTCAAATAATATCTCGTTTTCTATTTAAAGAGCTGTAGACATTGTTTGAGCGATCGAAAATTCTTTAAAAAATCTTTTCATATGAAAAACTGATATTATTTAATTATTCTTCAAAAACAGCACCAATAAAAATAAGATTTCTCTCGTTTTACTTAAATATATGCACTAACACGTACATTTATTTGATTAGGAAGCACATGTTGTATTACAAAGTAAACACAAGCCTTTGAATGAATATGAAGTAATTCATTCTCGAGAAAAATGAATTTCCCGTTGTGAGGTCAAGTTTTCTTTTTGTCAAAATACTTGCCTTTAAATTGAAGACCAGGTTGCTATCAGAAATAATAGAAAGCCATTGAATGTTTTGAAAGTCTTTAGAACTTCTGCTCAAACTTCATTTACAACCTCGTATCATTATTAAATGACATTTCTAAGGCCGTAAATATTATCTATTTTCAGAAGACATGTCAAGAACACCATATTTTTTTATTTTTTGATTTTTTTAATTTTTATGATTTTATATTTTTATATTTTCTTTTTGAAAAGTTTATATAAAATGAAAAATCATTTTGGGTTTTTCTGATTTTCTTACATACATATGATACAAAGGATATGTGAACAGTTTACCACCATTACTCTTCCTCTTCGTCTGCCAATTTTTGCAAAGTCTCAGGGGACATACTTCTCATACCAAGCTTGTTGATGAGAAAGTCAAGTCGTTCTCGTACTAAAGGCTTAGTAAAAATGTATGCCAACTGATACTCTGTTATGACAAAATACAGCTCAACCACCCCGTTCTCCACTTGCTCTTTGATAAAGTGATGTCTGATGTCTATATGCTTGGATCGGGAGTGTTGGACGTTGTTGCAACATAAAGCAATGGCACTTTTATTATCGCAGTACAAAGGTATCTTATTAAACACAAGGCCATAGTCAGTTAATTATGATCGCATCCAAAGTATTTGAGCACAACATCTTGACAAGGCAATATATTCAGCTTCTGTACTGGATATGGCGGTCTTCTTCTGTTTCTTTGATGACCAGCTCACCAATCTATCACCTAACAGCTGCATACTTCCAGACGTACTTTTTATGGTATCTTGGCAACCCGTGTGGTCAGCATCTACAAAAGCTGTTAGAGTAATGCAAGAATCCTTCGAATACCACAGACCCATATTAATGGTTCCTCTTAGGTATTGAATCATTCGCTTAACTGTATGTAAGTGCTTTTTGGTAGGCTTTGCCTGATATCGGGCACACATGCACACAGCAAATACAAGGTCTAGTCTACTGGATGTGAGATACATAAGGGTGCCAATCATTCCACGATAACGTGTAGGATCAATGGCTTTCCCTTGTGGATCTACATCCAGTTTAGATTTCTCTACCATTAGAGTATCCACTGGGTCACAGGTTTCTATACCATACTTTTTAAGTAATTCAAGAGCTGTTAGATATTAGAAAATCCATGTAAAATACTCGATCACCCCGTGTAATGTCTAGCATAGGTTAGCTCGTAGCCTTAACATTAATCTTTTAATTACCATATGACTATGGTGTTGGGCCGGGTCTTTACCCAAATGTTAGCCCACTCCATAGCCCACTTAGAGGCTTCATACTCTTGTATTTATACCCTCTTTCCAGCCATGGGAAGGGGTTGGTTGTTCAATTTATCAAACACACACATAAAGTGTAGTTTCTCTCATTAGAACTCACTTTCTCTCTCTACAAATTCGGCCAACCCCTAAATCATTGATTGTGTTATGATATCCAATATCCTACAATTGGTATCAGAGCGCATGGGATGATTAGTTAGATTGTATGTGCGTTTTCTTGCTTAGATTAGATCAAAAGTTTGGTTTTTGAAGGTTTGATGCTCATTCTTGACCTTTTGATTCTCACGTTTTGTGGTGTTAAAGTTGGTGTTTTATAATAGTTGTTATAGCCTTTCTAGGATCAAGTTGTGCCAAATGAAACCAAGCAAAAACGTTTAACGGAGTGATTTTTAGGTATTTTTAGGTGAAAAAGTCATATTTTTCATCTCTGCGTTTTGTCTCTCTGGCAAAATTCTTCATTGCGTTTTGCCTCTTGCGTTTTGTCAGAAAAAGGACACTGCATTTTGTCAGTTTGTGAAGGACAACAGTATTACGTTTTGTCTTATTAGAGACTGCGTTTTGTCTCCTGCGTTTTGGTTTATTTTACAGGTTGAGATTTGCTTTTGTGTTCTGCCTATTTGAAGACCCGTATTGCGTTTTGCCTAGGAGGAACTCTGCCCATTTCATTTTCTTTTGGCTGCGTTTTGTCTTAAGAATTGACTGTGTTTTGTCTAAGGTTCTTCTCTACGATTTGCCTCCTGCGATTTGTCTATTTTTGAAGACCTTCATTGCGTTTTGGTAGAAAGAAACTCTGGAAAAATTTCTTCTTCACTGCGTTTTGTCTCCAACAAATTGAGATTTGTCTAAGGATCTTCACTGAGATTTGCTTAACTCATTTCAACCAAACCAAATCATATTAAACAAACATATCACGAATCTAACAAACAGTATCACTTTTAACATACAATCACATAATCATTGTTCGATCAACTAATCATTTCACATCAATTAAGATGGGCTCAATCTTCAGAAGGACATCCAAATGTGCCAGTTCCGATACTACTCATCACCTATGCTTGATATAGATGACTTTGCTTCATGCACAATGTATTCGACTGTATTGGCGAGGTAAAGAAATGGTTTTGTTTTGTGAAACAATTCTGAAGTCAATGATTGAAGGACCATTTCAAATGGGGACTTTTTGGGAAACACTTGCTGAAGGAACTGAAGGTGCCCTAGGTCCAAAAGACCTCGAGTCTATTCTGACTTGTCACCTGAAGATAGGATTAGGACAATGTCAATTGGGCAACAAACATCCTACTTCAAGGGTTACCAAAATATATCTACTCTCTTATCAATCATTACACTGATGCAAAGGACATATGGGACAATGTAAAGATGCTCCTGGAAGGTTCGAAATTACAAAAGAAGGACCGTGAATCAATCTGTATGAGGACTTCGAACACTTTCTCAGCACAAAAGAGGATATTCATGATTACTATGTCGGTTGCCAAACTCATCAACGGACATGCGTAACTTAAAGATGACATGTCAGAATGCAGTTAAATTCTAAGTTTGTTAATAACATGTTGCCAGAATTGTGGAGATTTGTACAGTCATGAAACTCAAACAGAGGATTGTGGGACTCCAACTATGATCCAATGTTATGCTTATCTAAAGCAGCACAAGCAACATGCCAATGAGATAACAATAATGATGTTGGACCGATATTCACTCAACCACACAGCTGATCCTCTGCCTGATGTCCAATGTTGCTCTCAGCAGTACATTCACATTTCATCCACAAATCATCACTCCACATTGGACCATCCACTTTGCTGATAACTCTAACTTGATTCTAGACTCTCCTCCAAGATAACTTAATTAAGAATTTAAACCAACACACTTTCCCTGCCTTCACAATCATAAAACAATACCTTCCTCAAACAAACCATTCAACTTAGAAATCATCAAAATATAGGAAACCAAGCCACAGGTTCAAGACGGCAGGGTTGTGGTTCAGAATGTTCAGGGTCGACAGAATAGAGGACAGGGTAACAATGTACGGGGTGCAGGTGCAGCTGGTTATGGGGGAGCATAGAACAGAGTCAGGAATGCTAATCCAGGTCAAGCAAGGCAGGTTAAGTGCTACAACTGCAAATGTATTGGCCACATAGCAAGGGAAATGCACTCAGCCCTATGCGACCATATACTCGAATTACTTCAAAAGACCAAAGATGTTACATGATGCAAGCTCAGGAGAATGGGGTGGCATTAGATGAAGAACATATACTATTTATTTGCAGTAGTGGACATGACAACTGATATGTGTTTACTTTACACATAACATTTTTTTATAAGCGACCTAAATGACTAAAAACGTGACAAAAAAATACAATTGTATTTGTATTGTTCTGCATTTGTATTGTGCAGGAAACGGATATTCAAGAAAAGATCAAAAAGAAAGCCAAAAGCAAACAAATCCAAGCACGAAGTGGAAAGGGCAAAGTCAAAAGTCATCAAAATGAAGAAAATACAACTTGAGGGGCTAAAACTGCCAAGTCTAAAGTTGTATTACAAAGTTATAAGAAAGGAGGGATCAAAAACTGCAAACGGTAGAGCTTACTTTAAATTATAACATTTGAGGACCAAGCTGCCTACTTCCCTAAAAGCCTTCTGTTCGCCGTACCAACAAACCCGTTACAAATTGGTATTGTCGTCCCATACTTTCTTCCTGCAAAAAACCACTTCCTCCCCCCATAGCCAAAATCATTTCATCCACCCTACATTTTCCCCCCAGCTGTCTAAAAGTCCATGTTGGCAATCCTCGCCATTCACAATACATTTTCGAGGGCTAAGAGTGTTTCAAAAGAAGCAAAAAGGAGAATGGAAAGGGCTGGGATTTGCTTTAGGACTCTCCTCACACAACAGGACACTTGTTTTTATCTTACAAGGAAGCACAAGCTGCAGTCCAAGAATTCGGCTTAAATAGAGCTTATTGTAAGCTTTGAGCATATTAGTTTATGTTCGTGTTTAGCTTTTAATCTTAAAATAATTTCGTTATATTTCAGTTTGTTTCAAGTCATTTACAGCTTTTACTTTTCATCTTCGAACCTTTCAAGATTAATGAAGTTTGAAGTTTTTAAAAGTCATATGAAATTACCAGTGTTAAGTTCTCAATCATATTGTTATTGTGTTCAAAAAGTTCTCATCACAGCTACTCATTAGGCTGTTTTCATTAAGTGAAATTAAAAAGTTAAGTAGTTAAGATAAAATCATAAAGTATCACTTCTCAAATATACCACAGCTTAGGTTTTGGATGATAAGCCAGTCTTCTGGATGGGTTGTGGACTCTCACTAGCTTAGTTTTATACAAGCTAGAGCTTGTAGATTTCTGTTTGACCCTGTTTTGAGCATGGGTGTTGTATGTTTTTTTTTTTTCTTATTGTTCTTATTTGCAGAACGTTTTTAGGCTCTATTTTGCTTTTTTGGGCTAGTTGAAATGTGTTATACTTTACCTTCTTACTGAGTACTGATAGTTCATTGTTAAAACCTGTTAGTTATAAGTTAATACTGCTCGTTCACTTTAGGAGCAAGTATGAACCTTAAAGCTACAGTCTAACTCCAAGTTAGTACTGCAGTTCATTTTTAGAACTGCATAACTTACCATAACCAGTACTAACTCAAGTTAGTTCTGTTAGTCTTAACTGTTAGTACTGGTGTTACAACTTAGGCTTATCAGCTTATTATTTCAACTTATTTAAGATTTTCTTTAGCTTTTTAAAGTTAGATTAAGCTATTTTAGTCTACTATATTCAGTAGAACATATTTGTTTTTTTTTAATAATTTTAAGAGTTTATCTGTGTTAAGTTTTCTAGCTTATTTATCCATTTTAGTTTATTCTAGTTGCTTATTCCAATTTACTAAGTGCTTATTAAGTTAGGTGGAACTTTGTTTTAGCTTGTTTGCTGATTTATTAATCTTTAAGTTCTTGTTAGCCTAGCTAGTACTAACCTTACAGCTAAACAGTATAACTTTAGCCTAGCAGTACTAACTCCAAGTTAGTACTGGTAGTTAAAACTGTTAGTACTGTTGTTAGTACTGTTGTGTTTATCTTGTTAAATTTAGCTTAATTGCTTTTTATATTTGCTTATTTAGAGTTAGTTTAGCTTATTTAACTTATCTTAAGTTTATTTGCGCTTATTTGGTCTTCGTTAAAGGCAGCTGGTTATGGGGGAGCACAGAACAAAGTTGGGAATGCTAATCCAGGTCAAGCAAGGCAGGTTAAGTGCTACAACTACAACGGTATAGGCCACATAGCTAGGAACTGCACTCAGCCCAAGCATCCACAGAACTCCGAATACTTCAAAGACAAGATGTTGCTGATGCAAGCTCAAGAGAAAGGGGTGGTATTGGATGAACAACAGTTATTGTTTATTGCAGGTGGACACGACAACGCTATTGATGAAGATGTGGATGAGTAACCTGTTCAGGACTTAGCACTCAATGTGGATAATGTGTTTCAAGTTGATGAATGTGATGCTTTTGATTTTGATGTTGATGAGGCTCCCACGGCACAGACTATGTTCATGGCTAATCTATCATCCACAGATCCTATTTATGATGAAGCTGGTCTGTCTTATGATTCGGACATTCTATCTGAGGTACACGACCATGATCACTATCAAGATGTTGTTTGTGAACATCATGAAGAACACGAGATGCATGACGATGTATAACCAAACTATGTTGTTGATTCACATGCTAATTATATGAGTGATAGTAATATGGTTCCGTATGAAAAATATGTAAAGGACAACGCAATGATAGTTGTACAAAGTAATGTATCTTCTGTTCTAAATGATACATACATGATGATATTTAATGATATGCACGAACCGTATGCCCAATCTGTCTCTGACACAACACGGAACATAGTATTTGATAATTCATTAACTGTTGAACTTGTAACATATAAGGAACAAGTTGAACTGTATGAAAGACGGGCCAGGTTTGAATTAACGGAAAGAGAACAAAAGATTGATGAACAATTAAGAATATTTATCACTGACCGTAACATTAAGGAAGAAAATTTGAAAAAGAAACTTCATTCTGTAAAAATGCAACTTGCTTCTACCATCAACCATAACAAGTCAATGGTAGAAGAAGTTACGTCTTTGAAAAAGGATTTTAAACAGAAAGAAAACAAATACCTTGAAGAATTTTTAGACATGAAAGCTTTAAAAGAAAAGGTCGAGGATAAATTATACAAACAAGACCAATCTCTTCAAATAGTTCACATGTTGTGTAAACCAAAGCCCTATTATAATGAACAAAATAAGATAGCTATTGGCTACAAGAACCCTTTATGCCTCACCCATGCAAAGCAAGTTCAGCCTGCTTTATATAATGGTTATGAAATTATCAAAAACAATCATGTCTTGGCTTTAGTACACAACATAGAAGATACCCTAGAGATAGCTGAAATCACTTGGAGGAAAATGAATGACAAAATGAAAGACCCTGAGTGTGTGACTCATAAGGTTAAGATTGCACCACCTGATTACTCGAAAGAGAATTACTTAGCGACCTTCACACCACAAAAGCAATTGACCCGTTAGCAAATATTTTGGTCTCAAGATCTCATAAAGATGAAAGAAGAAGCTCTCAAAAAGCAGACCACCACCTCAAGACCAATCAAAGCATTGACGGTGTATCCACCAAATACACCTGCAACGCTTGTCCCTAGGGGGCTTCCAACAAAGGGTCAAGTGAAAATTAATATTTTTACACTTATACAACTCTTTTCGGAATTTGAAAAACCCTATAAAAAGATAATTACACCAACTGGGCTGACTGAAGTGGAAAGGGGTTTTGAACAAAGCAAGGAATGTTATCTCACGAAGGTCATTCCATTTTTCAAAACACTTAAAGAATATTTTGAGGGCATTCAAAAGGCTCTAACTAAAGAAATTAAAGAAATGAAAGATATTTTTGAAGAGTTGGAAGCTGAAGTTGACCAAAATGTTGTTAATAGGAAGCATGATGAGATTGACCGGAAAAATCTTCTTATTGCAAATGATAATTTAATTGCTGATTGCTTATCCAAAGAAGTATTTTATATTGTAACGAATTCTGAGCTTACTGTATCTATATTTACTAAAATGCATGAAGCCCACACCTTTGTTCAAACACGCTGTCTGGAACTTGAAGCAGAGCTTTCTAAATTACGGGATAAGGTTCAAAGAGATGATCATACTGAATTAGTAAAACATTTTTCCAATCTTGAGGTTAATCATTTAAATTTACAGTTAAAGTATCAAAACCTTAAAAAAAGTTTTGGAAACGACCCATCTCCACCCGATCGAGATACTCTTGATTTTGACTCAGTCTTTGTAATCGAAAAAATGAAAGTTTCCATTCAAGGAAGACAAACGCCAAGCAAAAAATGAGAGCGCAAATCTCTCAATTGAAAGAGACCCGTAATGAAGCAGACCGTACTCTTGATTTCAGGACCTTAGATTTTCAGATCGCTCAATTAACTGAAAAAGTTTCCGTTCTTCAAGAACAAAATGAGCTTTTTAAAGGCAGAATGAAAAGTTACAGACAATTACAAGGAATTGTATGATTCTATTAAAATCACGCGTGCTAAGCATATAGAACAGGCAACGACCTTGCTAACTGAAAATGAGAATCTGAAAGCCTAAATACATGAAAATCTAAAATGGAACACTATGGAGTCTGTAAAACCAAGAGTTCTTGCACTTGGTAGGTATGCTATATATGTTGAACCAATTCCCCCTCATAATAGGAACAACAGGGAAGTTCGTCTATATTATCTCAAACATCTTAAGGAAAGTGTAGAAACCCTTCGCGAAATAGTAGAGGAAGCTAAGGTTGAAAGACCCTTAGATAGATCAATTGTCTCTGCTTGCCGTTACACTAAACACTCTCAGGAACTCTTAGAATATGCAATTGGCACTTGTCCGAAAGCCTTTAACCAACGAGATAAAAAGCATGCTCCTACCCCTGTAATTAGGAAAAAGGAAGTTACTTTTAAAGAACAATGTGATACGTCAAATAGTAACACACATAAACATGTAGAGCAACTGAACACTGAGAAGACTAATGTCCCTGTGCCTCCTTCTATAGGAGTAAACTGTTGCACCAATGCCAGCGGATCCCACAAGCCTAGGAGCTATACCAAAAAAATAGATCTCGCCACAAATGTGTCAACAAGAAAAAGAAAAAGAACACCCTAGGATAAATAAGTCTAACTTAAGAACTACAAATCGCTAAGCGTACTGTAATTAATTCGAATTCTGATTCTATTTGCCAAACATGTAACAAATGTTTAATTTTTGCAAATCATGATGTATGTGTGGTTGACTATTTTTCAATCTGTTAAGGCATCCCCTTCTATTCTCAAAATTCATAATGTTGTACGTAAAGTTAAGCAAGTTTAGAAACCTAAGCAAGTTAGGCAAGTATAGAAACCCACAGGTAAAGTACTTACTAGTGTTGGTCATCAATAGAGACCCATAGACAGAATATTCACTTTAGGAGAATAGTGCCCTTTAAATAGGCTCACTAAACCCAAAGTAGCACCTGCTAAGCAAAACGCGAATCAGGCCATTACTTGTGCTAACCAACAGGAACCCAACCAAAATTGGGGATCCAACTTTCCAAACTCTCTATCTTCATCTGTTTTCAAATGCAGGTCATACAGATCATCCTTTGGTATTTGGATTCAAGCTGCTCAAAACATATGACGGGGGATCGCTCACGGCTCAGGAATTTCGTGAAAAAGTTCATCGAGACAGTTAGATTTGGGAATGACCACTTTGGTGCTATTATGGGTTATGGAGACTATATGATTGGTGATAGTGTAATCTCTAGGGTATACTATGTTGAAGGACTAGGACACAATCTGTTCTCTATCGAACAATTTTGCGACTCTGATCTGGAAGTTGCATTCAGGAAACATTCATGTCATGTTTGAGATACAGATGGTGTTGAATTAATTAAAGGTTCTCGTGGTTCTAATTTGTACACTATCTCGATTGAAGACATGATGAAGTCCTCTCCCTTTTACTTGTTGTCTAAGGCCTCCAAGAACAAATCATGATTATGGCATCGTCGTTTAAACCACTTGAACTTTGGTACCATCAATGACCTTGCAAGAAAGGATTTAGTCAGAGGTTTACCTAGATTGAAGTTTGAGAAACATCATCTTTGCTCTGCATGTCAACTAGGAAAGAGCAAAAAGCATACCTACAAACCTAATACCAAAAACACCAACTTGGAAGTTCTTAATACTCTTCATATGGATTTATGTGGACCGATGCGAGTGCAAACAATTAATGGGAAGAAATATATCTTAGTCATAGTTGATGATTATTCTCGGTTTACTTAGGTTAAGTTTTTGAGATCAAAAGATGAAACCCTAGAGGTCGTCATTAAATTTCTAAAGCAAATACAAGTCGGTCTCAACAAAACTATTAGATACATCCGTACCGATAATGGCACATAATTTGTCAATAAAGTTTTGAATGCATATTATGAACGTGTCAGCATTTTTTACCAAAAGATAGTTCCAAGGACTTCACAGCAGAATGGCGTTGTCAAAATACGGAACCGTACTCTTGTAGAAGCCGCTATGATAATGCTGATATTTTCTAAGGCTTCGATGTTTCTATGGGCAGAAGCTGTGGCTACTGCTTGTTACACCCAAAACTGATCCCTCATTTGCACTCTTCATAACAAAACTCCATATGAGTTGGTGCATGATAAGAAGCCCGATCATACCTTTTTCCGTGTCTTTGGTGCTCTTTGTTACCCTATAAATGACAACGAAGATCTTGGAAAATTACAACCAACAACTGATATTGGAATATTTATTGGTTATGCACCTAGCAGGAAAGGGTATAGAATCTACAACAAGAGAACCCAATGAATTATAAAAACTATTCATGTTCAATTCGATGAGCTGACTAAGCATATGGCTCCTATGTAACTCAGTGCAGGACCCGCTCCTACATTTCTAACGCATGGAACCTACTTATGTTGAATGACCGGTCTCTCCTGCTCCAGCAATTTCAGTTTTAGTCACTTCAGCCGGTATACCTTCATCTACTACCATTGATCAAGATGCACCTTCTCCAAGCCATTCACCGTCATCTTTGGCATTACAATCTCCAAGTTTACATCAAGGCGTTGCAGCTGAATCTACTCTTATGGAAGATAATCCTTTTCCTCTTGTTGACAATGATCCTTTCGTAAACGTGTTTACTCCAGAACCTAGTTCAGAAGCATCATCATCCGAGGATCTTAGTTTAGCAGAATCTCCTTATGTCACTCAAACACTTCATCATCTTGGGAAATGGAGCAAAGATCACCCGCTGGATAACATTATTAGCAATCCATCTCGTCCGGTATCCATCAGAAAACAACTTGCAACTGATGCCTTGTGGTGCTTGTATAACTCTGTATTGTCAAAAGTCGAGCCCAAGAACTTCAAATCTGTAATAATTGAAGATTACTGGTTTCAAGCTATGCAAGATGAGATTCACGAATTTGATCGGCTTCAAGTATGGGAATTAGTACCTCAACCAGACTGTGTCATGATTATAGCTCTCAAGTGGATTTACAAAGTTAAACTTGATGAGTATGGTGATGTTCTGAAGAACAAGGCTAGGTTGGTGGCCAAGGGATATCGACAAGAGGAGGGTATTGATTTCGAGGAATCATTTGCACCGGTTGCACGTATCGAGGCTATTCGAATCTTCATCGCCAATGCCGCCAGTAAAAACATGACCATCTATCAAATGGATGTCAAGACATCATTCCTTAATGGCGAGTTAAAGGAAGAAGTCTATGTTAGTCAACCAGAGGGTTTTGTTGATCCAGACCATCTGACACATGTTTATCGTCTGAAGAAGGCTTTGTACGGTTTAAAGCAAGCTCCTCGGGCGTGGTATGATACCTTGTCACGATTTCTTCTGGACAACAACTTTTCCAAGGGTGCAGTAGATCCGACATTATTCACTCGGAAAACAGGCAAACATATTCTTCTTGTTCAAATATATGTAGATGATATCATATTTGCCTCGACCGACCCTAAAGCGTGTGACATATTTTCCAATGAGATGAGTTCTAAATTTCAAATGTCAATGATGGGACAAATGTCTTTTTTCCTAGGTTTATAAGTTTCTCAAAATCCCGAAGGCATTTTTATTAATCAATCAAAATTCGCTCTTGAAATATTAAAGAAATTTGGGATGGATTCGTGTGACCCTGTTGATACACCCATGGTGGATCGACTTAAACTGGATGAGGACCCACTAGGGATTCCAGTTGACCAGACTCGATTTCGTAGTATGGTCGGCTCCCTGATGTACCTCACTGCCAGCAGACCCGACCTTGTATTCGCTGTATGCATGTGTGCTAGGTATCAGGCTTCGCCTACCAAAAAGCACCTTAAAGCACTTAAACGGGTCTTTTGGTATCTCAAAGGAACCATTAATTAGGGTCTTTGGTATCTGAAAGACACCGCTATGTCACTAACGTCCTATGTAGATGCGGACCATGCAAGTTGTCAAGACACACGAAGAAGTACGCCAGGAAGTGCTCAGTTCCTTGGAGACAAATTAGTCAGCTGGTCATCAAAGAAATAGAAGAGCACTGCGATCTCAACTACAGAGGCTGAATACATTGCCATGTTTGGATGCTGTGCTCAGATACTTTAGATGAGATCATAGCTTACAGACTATAACTTTATCTTCAAGAAGATTCCTCTGAATTGTGACAATCGCAGTGCCATTGCTCTTTGCTGCAATAATGTCCAGCACTCCCGGTCTAAGCACATTGACATACGACACTATTTTATAAGAGAGCAGGTTGAGAAAGGCGTGGTTGAATTGTACTTCGTGATGACGGATTATCAGCTCGTAGACATATTCACCAAAGCATTACCAAGAGAACGATTTGAAAAGATGATCCTCCTATATCCTATGTAAATATGTATATAGCTTAAATCTAAAAAGAAAATATAAAAATATAAACCCTACAAAAATCATAAAAAAAGTCAGAAAATAGAAAATTCCAAAAATTGTTTCTCATGACATGTCTTTCGTTTATCGATAACATTTACGGACCTAGAAATGTCATTCAATAATGACACGGGTTTTTAAATGAAGCACGAATGGAAGTTCAAGCTTTTCAAAACATGTCTTAATGGCTTGCAGTCATTTCAGACTGCAACCTATTTTTCAAAATGAGGAAAGCATGCCGCCAAAAAGACGGCTGTTCCTGACAACGGGTGATTAACTTCTCCCGGGCATGGATTACTTTATATCCATACAACTCCGACTTAATGTACATTTTCTTGTTATAGAAGAGAAGTATTCTTTCTTTAACCAAATGATTTTTCATCTATGATTCTTCAGAAAGTTATTTGTGTTACCCACGATGGAAAAATGTTGTTTGAAACTTAATCAGACTTGAATTTCTCAAAATCTGAAACTCAATCAATGACTACATCTCTTTAATTAGAAAATGAGTCATTGATTGAGGGGGAAAGTGTTTTCAAATTTATGACATCTAACAGGCATTGTTAATTTATCAAAATATTTAACTGGTAAAAGTTTTTATTAAACGGGGTTTCAATTTGAAGGGGAGTTAAAGTTATTTTAACTTAAAAGGCCAACGCTGTCAAGCATTTGTGAGTACAGGGACTTATGTGCAATATGCTAAATGTTTCATAGGCTTATGAAATTACAAAGTAATGGTCTTAGGAAGTTAAGGGACAAAACTGCCAAATGATGAAACCCTTAAAAGTATAAAAGGAGGTAGCGAGTTACTGTTGGTTAAATCTTGAAAAAACCAGTCAAACCAAATCCCTTAAAACCCTCTCACGCAACTCGCTAGGTTGAGCTTTTCTTTGATTCGTGATTTCTGTTGATTTTAGTGCCAAGGTATCTTTTGTATAATGTTTTATATCTATTAGATACATCCGTACCGATATTGACACATAATTTGTCAATAAAGATTTGACTGCATATTATGAACGTGTCGGCATTTTTCACCAAAAGACAGTTCCAAGGACTCCACAACAGAACGACGTTGTCAAAAGACGGAACCGTACTCTTGTAGAGGCCACTAGGACAATGCTGATATTTTCCAAGGCTCCGATGTTTTTATGGGCAAAAGCTGTGGCTACTTCTTGTTACACCTAAAACTGATCCCTCATTCACACTCTTCATAACAAAACCCCATATGAGCTGGTGCATGATAAGAAGCCTGATCTTACCTTTTTCCGTGTCTTTGGTGCTCTTTGTTACCCTACAAATGACAACGAAAATCTTGGAAAATTACAACCAACAGTTGATATTGGAATATTCATTGGTTATGCACCTAGCAGGAAAGGGTATAGAATCTACAACAAAAGAACCCGACGAATTATGGAAACTATTCACATTCAATTCGATGAGCTGACTGAGCAAATGGCTCCTGTGCAACTTAGTACAAGACCCGCTTCTACGTTTCTGACTCCTGGATAGATAAGTTCAAGGCTCGTACCAAATCTGATTCCTGCAGCACCTTATGTACCCCCTACAAATAAAGAACTAGAGATTTTATTCTAACCAATGTTTGATGAATACCTGGAACCTACTTGTGTTAAAAGACCGGTCTCTCCTGCTCTAACAGTTTCAGTTTCAGTCACTTTAGCTGGTACACCTTCATCTACTACCATTGATCAAGATGAACCTTCTCTAAGCCATTCACCGTCATCTTCGGCATTACAATCTCTAAGTTTACATCAAGGCGTTGTAGCTAAATCTACTCTCATGGAAGACAATCCTTTTCCTCCTGTTGACAATGATCCCTTCATAAACATGTTTGCTCTAGAATCTAGTTCTAATGCATCATCATCTGGGGATCTTAGTTCAACAAAATCTCTTTATGTCACTTAAACACTTCATTATCTTGGGAAATAGAGCAAAGATCAATCGCTGGATAATATTATTGGCAATCCATCTCATCCGGTATCTACCAGAAAACAACTTGCAACTGATGCCTTGTGGTGATTGTATAACTCTGTACTGTCAAAAGTCGAGCCCAAGAACTTCAAATCTGCAATAACTGAAGATTGCTGGTTTCAAGCTATGCAAGATAAGATTCACGAATTTGATCGGCTTTAAGTATAGGAATTAGTACCTCAACCAGGTTGTGTCATGATTATAGCTCTCAAATGGATTTACAAAGTTAAACTTGATGAGTATGGTGATGTTTTGAAGAACAAAGCTAGGTTGGTGGCCAAGGGATATCGACAAGAGGAGGGTATTAATTTCAAGGAATCATTTGCACCAATTGCACATATCAAGGCTATTCGAATCTTCATCGCCAATGCCGCCAGTAAAAACATAACCATCTATCAAATGGATGTCAAGACAACATTCCTTAATGGCGAGTTGAAGGAAGAAGTCTACGTTAGTTAACCAGAGGGTTTCGTTGATCCGGACCATCCGACACATGTTTATCGTCTGAAGAAGGCTTTGTACAGTTTAAAGCAAGCTCCTCAAGCGTGGTATGATACCTTGTCACAATTTCTTCTGGATAACTACTTTCCAAAAGGTGTAGTAGATCCGACATTATTCACTCGAAAAATAGGCAAACATATTCTGCTTGTTCAAATATATATAGATGATATCATATTTGCCTCGACCGACCCTAAAACGTGTGACATATTTTCCAATGAGATGAGTTTTAAATTTCAAATGTCAATGATGGGACATATGTCTTTTTTCCTAGGTTTACAAGTTTCTCAAAATCCTCGAGGTATTTTTATTAATCAATCAAAATTTGCTCTTAAAATATTAAAGAAACTTGGGATGGATTCGTGTGACCCTGTTGATACACCCATGGTGGATTGACTTAAACTAGATGAGGACCCACTAGGGATTCCAGTTGACTAGACTCAATTTCATAGTATGGTCGGCTCCCTGATGTACCTCACTGCCAGCAGACCCGACCTTGTATTTGTTGTATGCATGTGTGCTAGGTATCAGGCTTCGCCTACCAAAAAGCACCTTAAAGCACTTAAACGGGTCTTTTGGTATCTTAAAGGAACCATTAATTAGGGTCTTTGGTATCCGAAAGACACCGATGTGGCACTAACAGCCTATGCAGATGCGGACCATGCAGGTTGTCAAGACACACGAAGAAGTACATCAGGAAGTGCTTAGTTCCTTGGAGATAAATTAGTCAGCTGGTCATTAAAGAAACAGAAGAGCACTGCGATCTCAACTATAGAGGCTGAATACATTGCCATGTCTGGATGCTGTGCTCAGATACTTTGGATGAGATCACAGCTTACAGACTACGGCTTTGTCTTCAACAAGATTCCCTTGTATTGTGACAATCGCAGTGCCATTGCTCTTTGCTGCAATAATGTCTAGCACTCCCGATCCAAGCACATTGACATACGACACCATTTTATACGAGAGCAAGTTGAGAAAGGCGTAGTTGAGTTGTACTCCGTGATGACGGATTATCAGCTCGCAGATATATTCACCAAAGCATTATCAAGAGAGCGGTTTGAATTTCTACTCCCGTGACTTGGTATGAAGAGTATGTCTTCGGAAACCCTTAAACGTCTTCAGAAAGGAGAAGAGGAGTAAAGGATGGTCCTCTTATATCCTATGTAAATATGTATATAGCTTAAATCTAAAAAGAAAATACAAAAATATAAAACCTACAAAAACCATAAAAATTAGAAAATAGAAAATTACAAAAATAGTTTTTCAAGACATGTCTTTTGTTTATCGATAAAAGTTACAGACCTAGAAATGTCATTCAATAATGACATGGGTTTTTAAATGAAGCTTAAACGGAAGTTCAAACTTTTCAAAACATGTTTTTATGGCTTGCAGTTATTTCAGACTGCAACCCGTTTTTCAAAATAAGGAAAGCATGTCGCTAAAAAGACGGTTGATCCTGACAACGGGTGATTAACTTTTACCGGGCATGGATTACTTTATATCCACGTAACTCTGACTTAATGTACATTTCAGTGCATGATTTCTTGATATAGAAGAGAAGTCTTCTTTCTTTAACTAAATGATTTTTCATCTATGATTCTTCAGAAAATTATTTGTTTTACCCACGGTGGAAAATGTTGTTTGAAAATCAATCAGACTTGAATTTCTAAAAATTTGTCACTTAATCAACGACTACAGCTCTTTCAATAGAAAACGGGTCATTTATTGAGGGGGAGAGTGTTTTCAAATTTATGACATCTAACGGGCATTTTAATTCATCAAATAATTAATTGGTAAAAGGTTTTTGTATTGATCGAGTTTACAAATTGAAGGGGGGTTAAATTTATTTTTAACTCAAAAGGCCAAATTTGTCAATTATTTGTGAGTGTAGGGACTTATGTGCAATTTGCTAAATGTATCCTAGGCTTATGAAACTATAAGGACTACTTGTGCCAATTATGAAACTTGTAAATCTTAGTAAATACCTTAAACCATAAAGAATAGGACTTTAAAAGTGTAGGGACCAAAACTGACAATATGTGAAACTTGTATTGCTATTTAAGGTATCATCGAGTTACTGTTGGTCAAACTTTCAAAATATAAGTCAAATCTTATTTCTTAAAAACCCTCTCACGCAACTCGCTAAATTGAGCTTTTCGTTGATTCTTGATTTCTGTGGCTTATTTTGTTAAGGTATCTGTTGGATTTTGTTCTATATCTAGTAAACATCATATATCTAGAACATGTCTGCCTCAATCACACTAAATTGCTCAAAAATTTCAAATTTATTAGCGAGTTAAGTATTTTAATAAAAATACTCAAAGCGAGTTATCATTAGCAAGTTAAATTTCATCTCTTGTTTAATTGAGTGCAGGCAACTCGCTATCCTTTAGCGAGTTAAATAAGATTTTATTTTAATATAATATTTAACCCTCTATTTCAAAATTTTCCAATTTGGTAGCGAGTTAAGTATTTCTATTAGTATGTTCTAGCGAGTTATTTGTAGCGTGTTGATGATCATTAATTCTATCATCTAGCGAGTTGTCATTAGAATGGTTTAGCGATTTGTCAAATATCTTTGGGTCAAGTTATTCCAAGGTTGATACCCCTTTGAGCAATTGCTCCAATCTAACATCAAATATTTGTATGTATGTCTTGTTGTTGGATCTACTTTATGGCAGATATTATGGCTGACTTAAACTTTCTGCGAATGTTGCTCCCATGGAACTTGCTCATGTGTCGACCACATAGGAAACTCCTGATAAACCCTCACCAGCAAAAAGATCAAAGGGAGGACTAGTGGGAAAAAGATGTTTAGCCAAAAAGTCCACTCAAGTTGGTTGATGAGCCTAGTGATGAAGGTGTTCCTATTGAGGATCCTGCCCATACTGATGAAGAAGCTGATCTTCAATGGGCCTTGAAACTAAGTTTAAAGGAACAAGCAGAACAAACTTAGGGACCAGCTCGTCCGATGGTATTGAGGGAGCCTAACTCTGGGAAATATCAACCACTTCTTAAGGTACAAGGAAAGGGGAAAGAGAAAGTCGTTGATGAACAAGATGCTCACGATCTACACACCCTTCAGACTTCAACGAAGAAGAGCCCTGTAGATCAATTTATCTTTCAAAGGCGCCCTCCCACGCACACTGAACCCACTGGACAGGCTGAATCACCTTCCTTGGATGCTGAGCTACCTCTGACTGACAGTGAAACGAAATCAGATGAGGAAGTACCTATGATCAATGCTGGAGATCATGATGAAGGCCAGGCTAGAACAAACCCTGGTGAACAAGATGAAGGCCAGGCTAGGCCAAACCCTGGTATACAAGATGAAGGCCAGGCTAGATCAAACCCTGGTGATGCTGCAGAGTCTCAACCTCAACCAAGTCATGGGGTTCATGCTGGACCAAACCATTAACACATGGACTTTGAGGCCACTGATGCTTCATCTCAGCAAAAACCAGAGCAAAAGGAAAGCGTCCGGTGGTATTGAGGGATCCTGACTCTGGGAAATATCAACTGCTTCATGAGGTACAAGGAAAGGGGAAAGAGAAAGTCGTTGATGAACAAGTTGCTCACGATTTAGTCACCCTTCAGACTCCAACAAAGATGAGCCCTGTAGATCAATTTATCTTTCAAAGGCACCCTCCCACGCACACTGAACCCACTGGACAAGCTGAATCACCTTCCTTGGATGTTAAGTTACCTCTGACTGACAGTGAAACGGAATCAGATGAGGAAGTACCTATGATCAATGCTGGAGATCATGATGAAGGCCAGGCTAGAACAAACCCTGGTGAACAAGATGAAGGCCAGGCTAGGCCAAACCCTGGTATACAAGATGAAGGCTAGGCTAGATCAAACCCTGGTGATGCTGCAGAGTCTCAACCTCAACCAAGTCATGGGGTTCATGCTGGACCAAACCATGAACACATGGACTTAGAGGCCACTGATGCTTCATCTCAGCAAAAACCAAAGCAAATGGATGAGGAGTTTACCACAACTGCTTACCCAAATGTTCAGGAGAACCTCAAACTGCCAACTGAAGATCAAGTGATTCTAGAAGAACCTGCAACAAAACCTTGAAAAAGATCTCAGCTTCACTGATCAGTTTTTCATGGAGAAGCCATATGAAGAAGAATCAGGGAAAACGAATGCTGAAATAGAGGTCTAGTCAATGGTTTCAATCCCCATTCATCAAGACACTTCCTCGGTTCCCCCAATGACCACTCCGGTTATTGATCTCACGACGATGCAATCCGACTCTCCACTACCAACATCAACAACAACAACCTCAATAATCACAACAACAACATCTCTTCCACCACCTCCTCAACCACGACAAAGCATCGCAGATCCGATCCTAGTAAGTCGCATAGGTGAGCTGGAACAACATATGGCAGATCTGATACAAAACAACTTAGCCCTGGAGGAAAGGTTGGACAAACAAGGGACCCGGCTGTACAACTTAGAGAATCTCAATATTCCCCACAAGGTGAGCCAAGCAGTTGATGAGATAGTCACTGATGCAGTAGACTGGGCAATGCAAGCTCCACTTCGAGCTCGCTTCAGGGATCTGCCCACCGTTGATATGAAGGAAATACTTCAACAATGGATGTTTGAAGACAACTCCTACAAGGCTCATGAGGTTCACAATGACTTGTATGAGGCTCTGCAGAAGTCATTGGAGCTAGATTATTCAAATCAACGTCTAGCTGATCAGGAGGAAGCTCGCAAGAAGAAAAGAAAGAAGCGTGCAGCTCCAAGAACTCCTTCTGGGTCTCCACCTTCTCCACCACCACCTCCACCTCCTCCAGCAGGTGCATCTGGTGCTCCATGTATTTTAGAAACATCGGGATCCTCTTAGTTGCCACCACCTCCTCCTCCTCCGTCTACTGGTGCATCAGGATCTGCTCAGCAAGCAGGCAGTGAGGCTCCAAGCTCGTCCAAGCCTGCGGCCTCCACACATCAATCCATGGCTTGGACTACATCTGACACTAGATTCGAGTCAACTGATTTTACGGCAGCTCAAGAGTTATCTCCTACAGATTCTCTGATGCAAGATGATTCCATCCCCGATGAGCAGGTACATTTGTCTGATGATGAAGACTCCGGGAATGATCACCTACCAAAGGCTGACTCGAGACAAGACTGGTGGAAACCACTACCTGAAGAGAAAAGACCAGCGACTCCTGAACCTGCTTGGACCATTCCTTCTTCTAATGTATCAGATATTGAGAACAACTAGGCGTCTATGTTGGTTTCAACTTATGAAACCCCTGCTGAGAACTCATTACTTGCAAAGACTGGAGACATGATGACTTTCATGAAATGGTACTGCCGACAAGTGAACAAGACCACGCTTACACAAGCAGATTCTAAAGGGCAGGCTTATGAAGTTGTTAAAGCCTTCTATCCAGATGTCATTCACCTTCAGTTCCAGATGGAGGAGTGTCATAAGATGTTCACATATCAGATTGACTGGACGAATCCATAAGGAGATCAAGTCAGAGTCGATGTCAACCAACCACTGCTTCTCGATGGTCCTCCAGGTCATGTCACTATTCAACCACAATTTTTCTTTAATAAAGACTTGGAGTATTTACGATATGGCAGCAAGGAAAGCAATCCTGCAATATCCATTTCCAAGATAAAGGCTGCTAGTTATCCTGACTTTAGGCTTGAACTGCTAGTGCCGAAACAAATGTGGATTTATGATGTGTGCACCTATGACATAAGTGCAAAATATGGCATCTCTCACTAATGGTTTAATCGACAAAAGTTCTATATTCACAGACATGATTCTCTGTCGCGTCAAAAAAATGTCCAAACATATATGCGGATTCTCAGTGTCGTCATAATCAAAGCATACTCAAGATACGGGTATGACTACTTGAGCGAAATTGTCCTCCAAAGAGCTGACTTCTAAGAACACATGATTGCGAAAAAAGATTTCAAGAACATGTATCCCAGTGACTTTGAAGACTTGAATTTGCTTCTTCTGCAAGGTCATCTCGATCATCTTCCTGGTTTAGAAAAACGGATGCTATCTACTGCTGTCAAGCTATGGACCCAAAACTTGGTGATTCGATAGCAGGTTAAAGACTTTTAACTCGGCATTGAAAGCTACCAGACACAGTTAAACCTCACTAAACCAGGATGGGATGCAACAGGCTATGAGTTCAAGCATGATTATACCATCATTGAGTCTCCTCGAGCAGTAGTGTTCCCGGTAGACAACAACGACCG
>BQNB010110473.1:0-22548 GCA_026074375.1 Tanacetum coccineum | reverse complement strand
TTTTGCCATTTTTGGTCTGTTTTGGGTTTAATTGGGTTATTTTAGGTATAAATAGATATGTGTATTTTACACTTATCAGAAAGAATTGGAATAAAATGATGGAAAGAGAACTAGGAGAAGGTTACTCTTTCATCAAGAAAAAGTGTTTTATTTGTGGCAGCCTAAGTCATTTGATCAAAGATTGTGACTATTATAAAAAGAAAATGGCAAGAGAGGATGGGTTTAAGAAACAAAGGGTTTTTAATACTGGTAATAGGGTGGCAAAACCAGTATGGACTAATGCAAACAAGGTTAATCATGCTAATCAATTTGTTCCTAAACCAGTACAACTGAATGCTGGTAGGCCAAAAATTAATTCTGTTAGGCCTAATATTAATACTGGTAGGACAAATGTTAATTCTGTTAGGCCTAGAGTTAGTACTGTTAGTTCTAATGTTAATACTGTTAGATCTAGACAGCCAGTACCTACCAGGACCTCAAACAGCTTTAGTCCTAAAAGACCACAGGTGAATCAATTTAATCAAAGAAGGCATTTTTCTAAATCTTATTCACCTGTGAGAAGACCCATTGATAGAAATACAGCAAAAATGTCTTATTTCAATGCTGTAAAGGGAAATTGGGGCACTGCTGTTAAGACCTCAGCAGGTTATAATTGGAGGAACTCTAGTCCAAACTCCAATTGTGATAGTGGACCAACTTTTATTAGAACTGTGAATGCTAAAGGTCCACAAGGCAGACCCAAGCCTGTAAAGGCCTGGGTCCCTAAGAGAAACTAATTTCTCTTTTTCATGTGCAGGATCATCCACTCAAGAACATGGAGGACAGAGGTATATTTGATAGTGGATGCTCAGGGCACATGACTGGTAACAAGGATCACCTGGATGATTTTGAAGAATGCAAAGGGGGATCTGTTACCTTTGGAGGTAGCAAAGGCTACATTACTGGTAAAGGTAGGATAAGAGTTGGTAATTTAGATTTTGATAGTGTGTCTTTTGTAAAAGAACTTGGGCATTTTAATCTTTTCTCAATATCACAAATATGTGATAAGCAGCACAAGGTTCTTTTTACTGAATCTGAATGTCTTGTAGTGTCTCCTGACTTCAAGATGCCTGATGAAAATCAGATACTTCTAAAAGTCCCTAGGCAACACAATATGTACAGCTTTGATATGAAGACACCTTCTCTCACAAAAGATTATGCCTGTTTGATTGCAAAAGCCACATGTGATGAATCTAAATTGTGGCACAGGAGGTTAGGTCATATAAATTTTAAAAACTTAAACAAACTTGTGAAGGGAAACCTTGTAAGAGGTCTACCTTCCAAGGTTTTCAAAAATGACCATACATGTGTTGCCTGCCAAAAAGGTAAACAACACAGGGCCTCCTGCAAGGCTAAATTAGAAAGAATAATCACTGAGCCATTACACACCTTGCATATGGATCTTTTTGGGCCTACTTCTGTAAAGAGTATTAATCATGCAAGTTATTGCCTTGTAATTACTGATGATTGTACCAGATTTAGTTGGGTATTCTTCTTGGCTACAAAGGATGAAACTAGTGGCATCCTTCAGAACTTCATTAGACAAATTGAAAACCAGCTTAATCACAGGGTTAAAATCATTAGATCAGATAATGGCACTAAATTTAAGAATAAGGATATGCTTGAATTCTGTGGGAACAAGGGAATAAAACAAGAGTATAGCAATGCCAGAACTCCACAGCAAAATGGAGTTGTTGAAAGAATGAACATGACCCTAATTGAGGCTGCTAGAACTATGCTAGCAGACTCACTTTTACTAACTACTTTTTAGGCAGAAGCAGTTAGTACTGCTTCCTATATCTTTAATAGGGTACGAGTGACTAAACCTTAAAACAAAACTCCTTATGAGCTTTTGTTTGGCCACAAACCAATTATTAGCTGCATAAGACCTTTTGGGTGCCATGTTACCATTTTAGATACTCTAAGTGTGCTTGGAAAGTTTAATGGACAGTGTGATGAGGGTTTCTTAGTTGGTTACTCACTAAATAGCAATGCCTTTAGGGTATATAATTTAGTAACCTAAAAGGTAGAAGTAAATCTGCATGTAAAATTTCTTAAAGAAAAACCTAATGTGAAAGGAGTAGGTTATAAATGGATGTTTGATATTGATTATCTCACTGATTCTATGAATTATATTCCCGTGTCTTTAGAAAATCAATCTAACCCACATGCAGGTACTTCAAAGGTAACTAACAGTGTAGGTACTCTACAATCTCCTAATGCAAATGCTTCTGAGGAAGCAGATAAGGATGAGGAGCTTATTGTTGTGCCTTACAGCAATCAAGGATTCTACAGCAAAGTTGGACCAAGGAAGTTTTTTTATAGTCTTCTACTAATTCAACGGTAAGAGAGTTATTGACAAACTTCAAAACTTCAAACACAAGAGAATGAAGCTTTTTCTACTGGCATTTCAGAAATCCTCCTTTAAAATCTTGCTTTTTAGAAGAGACTTGGTCAATTGCTCAAAGCATTTAATGAAGTAATACTGTCAAAGCTACCAGTACTAACTCTGTTAATTCTGTAGTGAACCAGCTAATACTCAACCTGCTGATCAAGATGATTCAGATATGCTAGAGCTCACAATCTTTAACAAGCCTCAGAAAGGGATTTTTGTGAGTTTTATTGATGAGAGGGTAATGGTTCCATGATTTCAACAAAACTTACAACAGAAGTTAGCTGTTAGGTCCTATTTCCTACCTCTCTTAGGATTCACAACATTCACAACAAAGCCAAATACTTAGTTGATTAATCTCTGTGCAAACTAGAAGCAGATTGAAGCAAACTTTTGGAGACATGCACTTGTAAGTTTGTTTTAAACGTTGCAAAGGAACAATCACAAAGTTCAAAAATCATTTCTTGTTTCCCTGCTTTTTGTCTCAGGAGGAACCTAAAAAGTATTTATAAAGCTCTTAAAGTGACAGTTGGGTTGAAGTATGCAAGAGGAGTTGTTACAGTTTAGGCGCAACGGTTTGGATTCTAGTAGATCTACTTCATGAGCAAAGGTGATTGGAACAAAATAGGTATACAGAAACAAACAGGATAAAAGAGGAGTAGTTGTTAGAAATAAGGCAAGATTAGTGGCCCAAAGTTACTCAATAAGGGGAGGGTATTATCCTATGATGAGGTTTTTGCTCCTGTGCATGATAGAAGCTATAGGTATTTTTAGCTTTGCTATTTATGGGGTTTCATTAGATTACCTAAATGGATGTCAAAAGTGCATTTTTGTATGGCACTATAGATGAAGAGGTGTATGTTTCTCAACCTCCTGGTTTTGTTGATCCTGATCATCCTAAGAAGGTTTATAAGGTTGTCAAAGCTTTATATGGACTTCATCAAGCCCCTAGAGCTTGGTATGCTACTCTATCAACATTTCTAGAGGTAGCATAGATATAGATGGGGTAACATTGACAAGACTTTATTTTTTATGAAAGATTAGTAGGAATATCATTTGCTGGGTTCAAGTTTATGTGGAAGATATCATCTTTGGCTCTACTAGAAAGTCTTGGTGTGATGAATTTGAGGCCTTGATGAAAGGCAGATTTCAAATGAGTTCTATGGGTGAACTCATCTTCTTCCTTGGATTGCAAGTCAAACAAAAGACATATGGAATTTTCATTTCTCAAGACAAAAGTTTGTTTGTAGTCATGCTGAAAAAGTTTGACCTTGCTAGTTGTGAAAACCTACAATAACATCAAATTGACTAAAAGATTTTTTGGGAACATGAACAGGAGGGTTTGTGGGGGTGAATTGACTTTGTTAGCTAACATGATTTCTGGAATTGCTGACACCAAGGTGAACCCACAAGAGAGCCTATTGATCACAACCCCACCAAATGCATCGATACCCTTCTACCTCATAAACCTACACTGAACCCCCACCCGGAATCAAGAATTAGTAAATGAGACTGTAAAACTTTATGGCTCATCATCTGATTTTGTTCACATCCTCCTACCCAAGTTGAGACTTTCTTCACATGAACCCATCTGAGCACACCTGTGGAACAAACCATAACTGAACACTAACCACTTCTCACCAAGACGACAGGAACCTGACGCTCCACAATCTCGGATCCTTCTCCCTCATTTCTTGATGCCAGAGGCACAGAGTCTTTGACAGTAGAAGAAACTCCTTCATTTGGTTCCACTTTGATCACCATGGTTATTGTTTAGAGACTGAAGCTCAAGTTAGACTAAGCAGACCATGGGGAAAGCCATTGTGAAGTTGGTAAAGAAGGTCAAGAAATTGGAAAATATTCTCAAAAGAAGAAATGTGGTTCTAACTACATCAGAGGATGAAGAACCAGAGGATCAGGGGAGGATATTTAAGGACATTGATGATGATCCTCTAGTTTCTTTTGTTACTCCTACTAAACCTTCAGGAGAGGCTCAGGAAGAAGAAATCAGCCCTACAACCTTGGAAGCAGCTAAAACTCTGTCAAAGGTTGCTTCTTAGAGGTCAAAATCAGTTGATAAGGGTAAAAGATACAAGAGGAGAAAAGAGTTCAAGGGAAAAGACTTTGAAGACATTAGTACTGGCTTTAAAGAAGTTTAATATGCGTGGCTGGATTTAGTACTGGTAGATCGGAACCAGTTAGTTCTGATAGAGGCCAAAGGGAAGGAAAAGCTCCAATGATTGTTGAAGAGACTCAAGCTCCCAAAAGAACTAAAGAACAAATTCAACAAGAAGAAGTAGTTTGGCAGAAGCCATAAATTACAAAAAATCTAGAGGAAGAAGAAATGCAAACAAGTTCATTTGGATAATACTAGCATTGATCCAATTACTACTGATAGCATAAGAGTCTCAGTACCTTCTCCAGACAGAGGTAGAAGAGAAGGAAAGGCTCCTATGACAGAAGAAGAAGAGACTCAAGCTTCTAGAAAGACAAAAGAACAAATTCTTCAAGAAGAAGCAGGACTTGCTGAAGCTATCAGATTAGATGCTTTAGAAAAAGCTTTGGAAAAGGAAGAAGTGGCCAAACAAGTTCATTTGGATTCACTTATAGCTCAAAGGATGGCTGAAGAGCAAGAATTAACAGAGGAACAAAAGAAAAGGAAGGCTCAAGTTCAGTTTGAAGCTCAATCTTATACTGAAGAAGATTGGGATACTATTAGAGCAAAGCTTGAAGCAAATGCAGAATTGAAGGAGAGTGTGCTTGGAAAGGATCTTACTGTTGAAGATTATGCAAAAAGGATGGTAGAGTTGGTAAATCAAAGAAGAAAACACTTTGCAGAGGAAAGAGCTAGAGCAAAAAGGAATAAGCCTATGACTCAAACACAGCTCAGGAACTATATGTCAAACTTTCTAAAGAATCAAGGGACATGGAAGTTGACTCAATTGAAGAAGTTGAATTTTGAAGAAGTGAAAGCAGAATTTGAAAAATTGGTTAAGCAATTGGATACCTATGTCCCTATGAACTTTGAAGCAACAAAGGAAAGTTTGAAGAGATTTGGTGAAGAGCTTCAAACTAAAACTGCAAAGAAGCTAAAGTTTGATGATGAAGGTACTCAACCAACAGAGGAGAAGATTGAAGAAGACAAAGATGATAAGCCAACCAAGAAGACTGGAAAGAGGAGAAAACAGATAGCAAGGAAAGGATTCCATACAGACCATGATAGGGATGAATCTGAAGATTCAGATGAAGCTAATGAAAAAGATGATTCTACTTCAGGTACTAAAATTCCCATTAATCCTGTTCCTGTAGCTACAAAATCACCCAGTATAGCCAATTACAAGATCATTAAGCAAGGAAGGAAAGGTGTATACCAGATTGTAAGGGAGAATGGAACTGATATGGTATACATAAGCTTTGGAGCAATGCTGACTGACATATCAAGAGATGATCTTACAGAGCTATACAGGATTGTCATGAAGAAACATGGTATGAATGAGCCAGAGGATGAATTTGAAAAGGTACTTTGGGAATACTTGAAGAACATGTTTGAAGAACCCCTTAGTACAGATTCAATTTGGAGTTTGCCAGGTCAACAAAGGATAATTTGTTGGAGATACTATGATGCTTGCAGAGTACATTGTTTGAACTTGGAGTCTGCAGATGTTTATATGCTAATAGAGAGAAAGTATCCTTTGTCTGCTGAAGTATGCAAAGCTATGTTGGACAAGAAACTTCAAGGAGGAAAACCAGATGAGGATTGTTATAAACTTTTGAAAATGATGGAGAAGCAAGCTGGTATTAGAAAATAATGGAGATTGATGAGTTATAAATCTAGAATGGAGATGAGGAAAACAACACTTGGTGGAGGTGCTATGCACTAACACAATAAATGGTTATCAGTCCACCATGTCTAATAGACATAAGGATTGGCTAGTCCAAAGCAAACGGCTTTGGTAAAGACTTCTCAAATCCATTGATGGTTGACAGTTTACCAAAAACTATATGGTGATCAATGCACCATAGTATTGCACTGAAGCATTGGCTAGCCCAAGAGCAAACGGTTACTTGGTAAAGGCTGCATCAAATCCGTTGATAGCTGATGATTTGCTAAAAATCATATGGTATTCAACTAACTAATGTTTTACGTACTGAGAATTGAAATGGTTTTCAGTCAACCATGGACATGCACCTTTCTGGTGGCCAAAGGACTGACTACTCCAGAGTTAATGGCTAACTGGTAAAGAGACATCAAATCCATTAAATTTTCAATGATTCACCTCTCACAGGAGTTAACACACCTGGAAGTGATGAGAATAGACTGAAACTTTATGATTTGATGTACATATAGTCAATGTTGCTGCTTATTCAAGTGTTGCTGAAAAGATATGACTTGTTGCTGTGAAGTGCTGATTATGATACTTAGAAGATTAGTTGCTGTAAAGATCAGGTAGTGATGATTTCAAGCATTGCTGATAGAAGTCAAGAACTTGTTTATTCAGGAAGATCATCATGTTGCAGTTCAAGAATAATTCCAAAGATAATGCTCACAAAATCCTCAAGAAGCTTATAATGAAGACACTCAAAGAAACTTGAAGATCACAAGTGAAGTTCAAGTTAGGGGAGGATTGTTAGGAATTATTGTAAACAGACTTAAGTCTGGTAGTTATAGAGTTAAGTCTGGTAGACATAGTTAAGTCTGCCAGTACTAAGTTAAGTCTGGCAGTACTATAGTTAGTACTGGCCTTGTCTAGTTAAGTCTGTTTATGTAACAGAATAGTTATAATAGTTATCTTAGAGATATCTTAGGAGATATCTTAGGAAAGGATATGCATTATCCTTTCACACGTTTGTAAAGCCCATTAGGGTTTCCTTGGTGTATAAAAGGAACCCTACGGCATAGTGTTTGGGCATCCAAACCTAATAGAAATCAATAGAAATATACGAAGTTAGTTTTACAATTATTCTTCTTAGTACTTGTGTTAAGATTCCGCATTAACACATAATATTCATAGTCTTTGTCTCTCTTATAGTTGATTTGGATTTATTCAAGTTAGTTATTGGCTTAAAAAAAGGCTAATCAGATCCAAGACTTTGGACCTACATAAGCAATACTCGAGCTTATTATAGCTTATTATTTCGAAAAGTACTTAAAATCATTTGAGAATGAATCGATAGAGCTTTGAGAGCTTTTAGGAGTCATTTTCTAAACCTTTAAGAACTTTTGAGAAGAATAAGCTGCGAAAATAAGCATAAAGAGATAGCTTATTGAATAAGCAAACACGAAAAGGAAGAGTAATGAACGAATAGGCAAACGAATAGCAAACCGAGATCTTCCAACAAACTTTAAACCATTTTTATTATATCATCTTAATAAGCTTGCGAAATAAGCTGAGTACAATAAGCAGGAGAACTGAAATAAGCTATTACAAAATTAAAATAAGCTAAAAACTAAGAACTACAAATATTAAAACTAAAATCCTAGGTGAGGAAAAATGAAGGGTGGCGACTGGTACTTATAGCCAAGAGAAGGGTGAATATGTAAATTCCTTCCTCATCATTGGGAAGTTATGAGCCAATCATTAGGCACCAATCCCATTCACACAGATAGCCAACCTCGTACCATCTGATCCAGCCATCATCGAAGCACCACGTGGCCATTTGTTTGCTTAAATCAAACACACTCTTTTGTTGTCCGTTGATTGATTTTCCTTGCATATGAATTTTGAAATCAAAATTAGTATCACTAGCTCTGTCACGCGTCTACTTATGATTTGCTCATCCTATTTATAGTGCTGGGTCACGTGGAGGGATTTGGAATTAATTTGCCAGCACGTGAGCTGACTTCATGCATGCATCTTCAAAATTCAGATTTTAATAAATCTTAATTGGGCTATTTGTTGGGCTTTGTAAACAATGGGCTGGCCCGGTCCATAAAAATGGGTTACGGACTGGCCTAATAATATCCGAGGGTACCGTTGGACTCATATTTTCGTGCTCTTTCCAATGGGATGATCGGGGACTTTTCGCGACTTTGTCTTGATTTTAAATAATAGGCACTCTTGATCGCGACGAACCCGTAATTACCCATTTTTGCTCCATTTTCAATCATTTTTACCTGCAAGACATAAAAATACCAAACAAACATATTTGCAAGATAATTATCCATATTTTAGCATTTTTAGTCTGATTAATAGTGTTTCACGGGGTAAAAAGGATGTGTGTTTTAGCACACATCGCATTCCCCCACACTAAACCATTGCTGGTCCCACACGCAATGTTAATAAAACAAACCTGGAAATAAATAATTTTATCCCCTTTTAACTTATGACCCCTCACAATCAAACAAGAACTGAAAAGATCCATTAAAAGGTTCAAAAATCATTTAATTCGCAAGCACCCCCGTTTTAACCATTTATTAAATAAAAACTAAGATTAATTTTTTATAAAATTTATTTAAAAGGATTAAGAATAGGAGTTCGTCATCCTCGACTTTTCACAAACCCCAAACTATGCTTAAAACGAAATCACAGTCAAATATAAGATTAGATGCTAACGCTACTCATAAATGCTAATTGTGTAAGAATAAACTTAACTTTTCGCTCCCTTATTCCTAAATCCTCTACATATTATTATTATCATTATTATTGGCGACAAATAAATTTAAGCCTTATTTTTATAAAGTAAACCCGGTTTAGACCATTAATAGTTTGAAATCCTTTCCTAAAAAGACGATATGCTGAGAATAAGGTCCACATTAAGGTTCTAATTTCGCATGATTTAGGGGTTATCCTTTTTATTTCATCCGAAACAACTCAACTACGAGTCCAGAGATGGAGGCTTTATTTAGATAACCCCGGAGTCGAAATTTGGCTTTATTATTATAATTATTATAATTGCAACATTATTAAACCTCCCGGTCCTTTAAACAACTGCCACATCGGTATGCGAGCCGACCATGGTCCAGGAGTCTTATTTCGACCAGGAGATCCTCGACCTTTTAGAAGGCTGCAACATCGGTTGTGAGCCGGCAAGATGCAGCAAACTTTTATCAGTCTCGGATTATTACTATGTGCCTTATTTAGAAGACTGCCACATCGGTTGTGAGCCGGCAAGAGACAGTAAACTTTTATCAGCCCACAGTTTTTATTATTATTATTATTACCTCCACCCTTTAAACGACTACCACATCGGTTGTGAGCCGGCAAGAGGTAGTGGTCTTATTTCGGCTTCGGTTTATTACATAACTTTTATTATTATTAGCCAAATTTCAAGTCCTGCGGTCTTTTAACAACTGCCACATCGGTTGTGAGCCGGCAAGAGACAGTAGCCTATTTCCCCGCAACACTGACAAAACCTCGATGTGTACCTTACTTTCACCAGAAGGAATCTCTACGAAGTGATTTAAACTAAGAATCGCAAAAACCTTACTAGTTCAACGGCCTACGATTTACTAACAATTTTATATTATCATCATTTTCATTTTTATTATTAATATATTTATTACATATATCATAAAAAAAAATTAAAAATTTTTGGTCACAACATGGGCTAAAACGGGGTTGCAAGGGACACAGCAGGCACATGCAAGATCATATTTTCATAGAAATCCCCCCCCATAAATAGAACCGAACATTGACCTCAATGTTCAAAAATGTCGGGTGCCACCCTCACACTTAAGGACGAAAAAGCCAAATGCTAGTAATTCCAAGTGTGAAAGAGAAAAACACAATATATATACATGATCATGATTAAGGATTCCATATTAAGCAAAAGATTGAAGACCGGATGATTGGATGATTGGATGATTGAAAACAAGCACGGGTCTTCATGATCTTAAAGAATCCTGCAAAAACAGAACCACGTACCAAAGAAAGAAGCACGCCCCCACACTTGGGCTATAAAGTCACACACTCTTATTTCTTAAGAAAATAAAAAGAAGAAAAGACACGGGTTACCTCCCGAGAAGCGCTTGTTTTTTTTTTTTGATGAGCCATTGCTCAAAGAAAAGTGCCAATGTGTCATACCACGCTCTGGTGCTTGATGAAGGTCCATATAGTGCATCACAACTTTATAAACTTTATCAAGATGTCAGGTTTCTTCAAAACCTGGAAGGTTGACCTACAACCTCCTCTTCATTTGACCATATAAAGGAAAGACCCTTTGACATCCATTTGGTACACTGTAAAACCCTATAAAAGCATAAGCCAGAATATTCTTATTGCGCTCAATTCTCCACTGGAGCAAGACTTCATCATAGTCATGCCTCTCCTTCTTGATAAGGTCCTTGGCAACAAGTCTTGCATTGTCTTGATGACTAGTCCCCACTTTCATCTTTCTTGTTGCTGTAGACCCACTTGACCAAAAGCCTATGACCGTTACCAAGTCTATGCAAGAGACCCATACATTTTGTAGTTTGAACTGTAGGAGTTCCTCCTGCATTGCTCTACCCATGCAGAATCTTAAGAGCTCTAGAACTCTTTTGTTCTTCTTGAGATACGAAACAAGCAAAAAGACATGTATAAAGGTCCTGGTGAGACTTCCTTCATATATGCACCAGAATCCGCTATTCAGAGTACGAAGTTGTCATCCTTCATGTTTTGAACAAATACTGCACATCACCAATCACATGATCAATTGGATGATCTTTGTGAATTCTTGTATGAGGAGTGGAAGAAACTGCATAAGATGGTGAAATGTTCCCCAATTCAATTTCTTGATCCTCCACTTGTGTGCCTTCAGATGTAGGAATTGGTCCCATCAAGTCTTCAGGAGTAGGAGTATTAACTCAGGAACAGCAGACTAACTTCTCTACTACAGTTATATAACTTCTGGACTGGCAGTATTACTTGTTTGATCATTCAAGTACCATTAATACTAAATACTGCAATCATCATGAGTCCCATCTTGATCTTGTATTTGTGCATCAGCAACAGATTTGAGTGAAGCATCATCAAAATATGAAGCATCCTTCCAAATTGGCATGACAATACAATCTTGACTTGTTGAGAGGATGTGCTAGACTCAGAAACTCCTTGTATACTGCAGAATCATAGAAAAAAAGGCCCTGCAACCCTGGTACATAATCATTGAATTGGTTAGAGAATCAAGATCAAACAGCCACTATTTTGGACCATTTCCTTCTAACATAGGTTTATTCTCTAAGAACCCAACATGCAAGTTTTCCTGTACTTTCCTGGTTCTAATGTTGTATACCCTAAAAGCTTTGCTACTTAAGGAATACCCAACAAAGAAACCTCATCACTTTTTCCAATCAAACTTGTGCCCAACTTATATAGAGAGAATTGAATAGTAAACATGACAACCAAATGGTTGCATGAAGCCTATAGCTGGTTTAATACCCCTAAAGAGTTCAAAGAGTCTTGATTATGAGGCTTGACTATAAGACCCTAATCTATACATAAGCAAAGCAGTAGAAACAGGCTTCTGCCAAAATGTTGTAGGTAACTTAGAGTCGAGCTAACAGTTGTTCTAGCAGCCTCAATGAAGGCTATTCTTCCTTTTAGCTACACCATTTGCTGAGGTGTCCTCTACACTAAAATCCTTTAGATACCTTTTCTCTATAGAAACCATCCATCACATTGTTTTTAAATTCTTTCCCCATTATCACTTCTGATTATTTTAACTTCTTATCCACCTAGGTTTTCTATCTCATTTTATAAAGTTTTTAACGATCCTCAACTAGTTTCATCCCTTAGTTTTCTTAAAAAAGACCCATGAAAATCTACTATAATCATCGTAACTATCAATGCAGTATATTTTATGCAATAGACTACTAACAAAATAAACCAAAAAGATCTATGTGTAGCATAAACAATGGCTTAGTAATGGGACTAAAGGCCTTGGTCTTACAAGAGACTCTGTGTTGCTTGCCTTTAAGACAGGAAACATAAGTTTGGTCATTCTCAAATCTTTTTAAAGGCAAATCTCTTACAAGATTTTATTTGACAAGTTTATTAATATTTTTAAAATTGACATGACCTCAAGCCCTCAAAATGCCATAACTTGATTCCTAGATGTAGGCCTTTGCAACTAACAAGTTAAAACCATCTTTAGGCCTATGTTTGTTCAATCAAAACTGTACATGTTATTCTGTCTAGGAATTTTAAGAAGTATCTGATTTTCATCAGGCAACTTAAAATTAGGAGATAGAACAAGACATTCAGAGTCAGTAAAAAGAACATAGTTCTTTTTGTCACACATTTGTGAGATACTAAAAGGGTTGAACTTCAACTCTTTGACAAAGTATACATCTTCAAAATCAAGTTTATCAGTTTTAATAGTGCATTTGCCAGTAATTCTTCCTCCATTTGCTCCTCCACCAAAAGTAACATAACCTCCATCAAAGTCTTTGAAATCTGAAAGATGGGCTATGTTTCCAGACATGTGCCTTGAGCATCCACTATCAACAAATCCTTTATCATTTAGCTGTGAATTGCTCTGCACCATAAAACTTATGAAGTTAGTTATCTTTGGGGACCCAAGCCATTACTGACTTGGATCTGCCTCGTGCATCAATGTAATTATATTGTTAAAAATTCTAGTGATGCACATTGGTTTGAGTAGGTTCCAAACCCAACATGCTGAGGGCTTAACAACATTAAATCCCCTTGCCCTGACAGTATTAACATTTTGCCTACCAGTATTAACAGTTTGTCTACCAGTATTAATATTTTGATTATTAGACCTTTTTGTTAATGCTGCTGTTTTCTTGTAAAAGGGCCTTTGAACAGTTGATTATGCTTGATTTTGAAAATGTGTCTTTGGTCTAGCACAAAGAACTGTTGATTTTGGGTGAGCAGTATAAGAAGGCCTAACAGTATTAAAAGCCCTAGCAGTACTAAAAAGTCTGGCAGTGTTAACAGACCTAACAATATTAACAGGCCTTGTATTATTAACAGTTTTTAGGCCAGTCTTCATTAAGACTGCTCTTGGAACCATATGTTTGTGAGCATTAGGAAAACTGTATTGAATGTGATCAAAACTTCCACAGATAAAACATGCCTTGTTATTAAAAACAAAGTTACATCCTAATTGATTGGATTTTTGACCATTCCAATTCCTTTGGTTCCCCCTAGGTCCTTGTGACATGTACATCTCTGCATACCTAAGTGACCTTCTAATTGGTTTTTCAGGTTTAACTGACTCTTTCTTAGTAGCAGTAGGTATAGCAGTTTTCCTTTCTACCTTAGGGATAGGCTCAACTTCTTCCTCAACATCTGACACCCAAATCTCAATAATTGGAGCATCATTATTCTTTCTACTTTTTAGTTCCTTCTTCCTAACATATTACAGGATAGAAAAACTTTTCTTTCCATCTTTATCTATCTTAGTGGAGACTATAACAGAGCTAGTTTTCAGTAACAGTCTGTATGTTTTGTTTTAATGAGTCATCATTTATTCTTCCTTATAATTATCTGACTCTCATCACAAAAGTAAGTTGGCTTTAAAACTAATCCCTAGAACATACTCCTTTAACTTAGGTTATTTGAATTCTTCAAGACTGAATAAGAAAGTCCTAAAGGAGTTGGTCTATTTAAATCAAAGATGAGGTGAGGGACCAACATTGTAGCCAAATCCCTTTTGCTTTTTCAAGTTATCTGACCTGCTAATAGCGACTATCTAATCTTTTGAGGATTTCAAACTTTGCAATCTTAAAAACGAAAAGAAAAAAAAAAAAAAAAAAAAAAAACTCCTCCTTTTCTTCCTTACCTTTTTCAAGTATCATATCTTAAGTAATCCCATTCAGATATTCATTTATGACCTACACTTCTTTAAGCAAAGCAATATTCCTCAAAAAAAAGGACTAAACAATTCTTTATATTTACTACTTGTGCTTCAAAAATTGGATAAACCTCTTTTATATGATAGCCGCTTTAAAACCATATCATCTAATTTAACAAGTAAATCATCATACTGTTTCTTTAGAGCTTCATAATTTTGCAAACAAGATTTAGAACAAGATTTATCATTTGATACCTCAGAGTCTGTGAATGTCATGAGAGCCATGTTTGCTTGAATTTCATCCTCTGCCATGTCACTCCAATCAAATCCAACACCATCTTAAAGCACACATAGCTTTTTCAGAAGCATCTCAATCGCTACTGCCTTTGATGACTTCCATGATCTTCCAATTTATGTTGTCTTTACTTCTTGGTGCTCTGCATTCTCTGGCAAAATGTCTCATTTTATGACAGTTGAAACATTCTACTTTTTATTTATCATATCCAGCAGTACTGCTTCCATCAATGATGATCTTCCTTCCAGTTCTCTGATAGAACTTTCTTGCCCTCATGCTTAGTAGTGCCATATTCCACTTTAGATCCATTTCTTCCAAATCATCATCATGAAGTTGCTCAAGATCTTCATGAACTAATTCAGACCCTTGAGGTTGAGTGGACAAAAAGGCATAAACTGTGGCATCACTAAAACTAGCAGTACTAGTTTCAGTACTAGCAGTATTAACCTTGGTGGTGCCAGTACTAACTCTAGTGTTAACAGTATTAATTGTATTAGTACTGCTTGGACTGGAAGTGGTTAGAAATGCCAAGTTCTTATCATCATTGTTATCAGCAGTAGATTTCTTAACCTTTTGTTCAACAATTTTAAAATTATTGTACAAATCATCCAAACCTATAGTATCAAAGTCGGGTTTGTTCATCCAGACTACCACATGAGTATCCCACTCAGAAGGTAAGCCCCTCAAAAATTTAACATTTAGATCTTCAGGAGAAGTAACTACACCCAGAATTGCCAACTTACTAACAAGCTTTTGAAGCCTGTAAAAGATTGAATCAAGAGATTCTGAGCTTGAAGCATTGAAATTTTCATACTGTTGCTTTAGTAAGGCCTTTTGAGTCCTCTTTGTTGCTTCATTTTCTCCAAATCTAGCTTTAATGGCAGCAAACATAGATTGAGCATTAACCAACTAGGTTAAATGGTAAGCTGTTGGATCATAGGCAGTGCAAGAGGAAAGAACTTCTGGCTTACATCATTCTTTTGGCAAATCTTTTCCTCATAGTAGAGGCACCATCATCTTCAATGCTGATTGATGGACCAATTCTGGTGTTGTACCAGATAGGTACCCACTATTCTATTTTCCTATTACCATCCCATAATGCATAATCTTGGATCTGAAAGTAACTCTTGAAACCTAAATTATCTCCACATCTCATACTCTCCAAGTTATTAGCAAGGAAGCATTGCCAACGCCATTATCTGAGAATTATCCAAATCCATTTTCCCTAGATAAAGTTCTCCAAGCACATCTCTGATCCCACTATTGTTGATCCCACGCCTGATTGATTCTTTTATGTATAAAGTGTTTGATTACCATTGGAAGAATCCAAAAAAACAAAGAGAGACTTTGTCTGTAAACACCAAAGTGTATTCGGACTCAACACTATCTTTGAATACTACTAGAGAAGCTATTAATGGACAGTTAATGACCCAAACAAACAATGAATACTAAACACACTGCTTAATATTATTAGAATAGTATGAGACTCTTGAAGTATGGGGTAACCAAGTAGAAGCTATAACAAATTTTCTCACTAGTATTTCTAATCACTTGAAAAGAATATCTATCTAAAACTTAGATCTCCTTTATAGAACACAAGGAGATCCCTTTACAAAGATAATACCTACCTTTTAGGATCAGTTACCATGCAAAAATAACCATCCCGAAATAATCTCCATGGCATCCTAATCTCTCAATTCAAGCCAGCTTTGACCACAGCATACTGAACTCATTTCTACTAGCAGTATTAATAAACACTAGTGCAGTACTAATTTTGTACTGGCAGTACTAACTCCTTTAGTACTGTTGGCAGTATTAAGTCTTGTGAAGATTTATTCCTAACAACTGAGCAACAAAAGCAAAGAAAAGCTCAAGTTTAGTTTGAAGCTCAACATTATACTGAAGAAGATTGGGATGCTATTAGAGTAAGCGTGAGCAAATGCAGAATTTTAGCAAAAAGTGGTTGTGTTTAGCAAAAGAAATGTCTGGAAAGTAAACTTTGCAAAGAGAAGGGTAGACTGTAAATCAAAGAAAGGAAATACTTGCAGAAGAAAAGGGAAAAAGTAAAGAATAAGCCTATGCTCATCACAGTTGAGGATTTACATTTCCAATTATCTGAAGAATTAAGGAACATGGAAGCTTTCTCAGTTGAAGAAGATAAAACGTTTTGAGGTGATTAAAGAAGATTAGATAAGCTGTGTTAAGCATGTGATACTTTTGTTCTATGAGTCTTAAAGCCTACCAAAGGCTGAGTGAAAAGATTGGTGAAGAGCTTCAGACAAAAACTACTAAAAGGCAAAAGATTGATGATAAAGATGCACAATCTACAAAAGAAAAGGAAAAAGAGCCTGTAAAGAAAATGGGAAAAAGAAGGAAACAGATAGCAAGGAAAGGGTTACACACTGCTAAGGATGAAGCTGAAAAAAATACGCAAGTAAAGAATGATAGATTCTTCTTCAGGTAACAAAATAGTTCCAATTAATCCTGATCTTGTAAGCTATTAAATCCCCTAGTATAGCAACTATAAGATCATCAATCAAGGCAAGAAAGGTGTATATCAACTAGTAAGGAAAATCGGTACTGATAAGTTTTATAATGAGCTTAGGGAGCCATGCTAAAGCAAAATCAAGGATAAGATCATAAAAGAAATGTACAGGAAGTGATGAAGAGATATGGATACAGAGGCCCCCAACAGATGATTAAAAATTGAAAAAGAAAGAGTTGTTTTTGGGAAAACTTGAAGACAATGTTGATGCACCTCTTATACTGATTTAGTTGGACATACCAGTCAACAAAAGATACTAAGTTGGAGATACTATGAAACCTGCAGAGTGCATTGTTTGAACCCAGACTCAGCTGATATTTATATGTTAGCAGAAAGAAAATATCCTTTATCAGCTAATGTATGTCAAACTATGTTGAAAATAATCTTCTGTGATGGAAAGCAGAATGCGAATGTTAAAATTTAGAAAACGAGGAGAAGGCAAGCAGGTTGTTAGAAAAATGAATGGAGTTTAGTAATTGAACATATTATATGAAGCTGTGAATTCTATATTGGAAGGAGAGAAGGTTTGGGTGTTGGCTAACCACCACACAACAAATGTCATCCAGTTCACCATGCGTTAATAGGCATAATGGACTGCTAGTCCCAAGCAAATGGTTTTGGAAAGAGTCTCAAATCCTATGATGGTTGACAGTATTACCAAAACTGGATGGACCAACTTACCAATGAGTCATGTTCAAAAAAGTTGAACTGGTTATTAATCCACCAGTGTGATGTCATGATTCCGCCAAGATTAGCTAGCCCAAAGCAAACGGTAACGTGATAATGTGCTTTAATCAAATCCGTTGATAGCTGATGATTTGCTAAAAAATCATATGGTATTTCAACTCACCATGTTTCATGTACTAAAAGTTGAAATGGTTATCAATGTACCATGGTTTATCAACCAAACATTGGCTACTCCAGAGTTAATGGCTAACTGGTAAAGAGACATCAAATCCATTAAAATTTCAAGATTCACCTCACACCGGAGATAACACTCCTTTGGATGTGATGAAATAAGACTGAAACTTTTATGATTTGATGTACAATAGTCAATTGTTGATGCTTAATCAAGAGTTGCAGCAGAGATTATACTGGTTGCAGTGAAGTGGCGATTATGCTATCAGAAATTAGTTGCTGCAAAGATCAGGTAGTGATCAATTCAAAGGGTTGCAGTTCAAGAATAATTCCAAAGATAATGCTCACAAAATCCTCAGGAAGCTCATAAAGAAGATACTCAAAGAAACTTGAAGTTCACAAGTGAAGATCAAGTTAGGGGAGGATTGTTGGAATTATGTAACGGACTAAGTCTGGTAGTTATAGAGTTAAGTGCAGGATAGACATAGTTAAGTCTGGCCAGGTACTAAGATAAGTCAGACAGAACTATAGTTAGTACTATATCTTTCTAGTTAAGTCTGTTTTACGAACAGAATAGTGATAAAGTTTATCTTAAGAATCTAAGTATCTAGGCAAGGAATTATGCATTATCCTTTCACCACGTTTGTAAAGCCATTAGGTTTCCTTAGTGAATAAAAGGAACCCTACGGGACATAGTGTTTTGAGGATCCAAACCTAATAGAAATAATAGCAATATACGAAGTTAGTTTTACAATTGTTCTTCTTGGTACTTGTGTTAAGATTCCGCATTAGCACATAGTATTCATAGTCATTGTCTCTCTTATAGTTGATTTAGATTTATTCAAGTTAGCTGTTGGCTTACAAAAGGCTAATCAGATCCAAGACTTTGGACCTACAACTTTTCATTTCTAAATTTACTTTCTATATATGAAAAGTTTACTACCAACTTCCATATTTCAACCACATTATTCCTTTCCTATATCACACACTTCCTATAAACGCTTAATCCTTAAAACCAAGTATTGACGTAGCAATGCATGCACACGTCTTTCATATCCATTATCACCACACGTGACGAATATCATATTAACATCCAAACTCAAACACATACTCAAAATGGGATGCCCATACACCTCAAATGAATCAAGCACATAATTAACTACTTAGCCCCATAAATTCACATAGCACAACACTTATACCATAAAAATGAACTCTTACCATTTCCTAAAGGTTTTAAAACTTACCTGCACAAAGCACGGTGTCACATTATCTCCTAGTTAAGGAAATCTCATCCTCGAGATTTACTATCCGATTTCAACAGCCTGATCAACAAATCACGTGAGGATACTTAGACATCATATGGTCTTCGCGCTCCAAGAAACTCGGGACCATGCCTTGAATTTCCAATGAACTTTCACAAGTGGTATCTTACTATGCTTCAAATTCCTAATCTCATGGTCCATAATCTCTACGAGTTCCTCAACAAAACGTAAAGTCTTTTCGATTTTGATTTCATTCAACAGCACATGCAAATTAGCATCCGCCAAACACTTCTTCAAATTTGACACGTGGAATGTGTCATGCACGACTACTCAACTCCTCGGCATCTAACCCGATTAGGCTACGGGGCCGATTCCTTTCCAGGATTCGAATGAATACCTATATATCTAGGTGCCAACTTACCTTTCTTCCAAAATGCACTACGCCCTTCCAAGGATACACCTTCAATATACTCTATCACCTACCTCAAACTCTAACGGTTTACGTCTCTTATCCGCATAGCTCTTTTGACGATCTCTTTCCGCTTTGAGCTTTTCTTTAATTAATACTACCTTATCTGTCGTATCAAGTACTAACTCAGGCCCAGTCAAACTACTCTCTCCAATCTCTGCCCATAGAATAGGCGACCTACATTTCACCATACAAAACTTAAACGAGCACACCAAATCTCGACATGATAACTACAACCAAAATCAATAACATATTCCCTCATTATATCTTCCAAAAGTCTGAATCATACATTCAGGCTAAGCAGTACTCAAATCCAATCGTGTCTCTAATACTTTCTGCAGCGTCTGCCAAAACCACGAGGTAAATCATCCATCTCAATCTGAGTTGATCATCACCAGAATTCCATTCATTGCTATTATCTCATCAATATAATTACCTTGGGGGCCAACTCACATCTTGAAATCTTCTTTATAGCTAGAAATTGAGCTAACTTGGTCAGTCTATCGACCCTCACCCCAAGATCCACATCATACTACACTACTTTTGACCATGAGAAAATTTTAGTATAAAATCCAGTGATTCTATCTCATTTCATCAAGTATCTCAGGCTGTTGTAGCAAGCCAAAAGTCTTTGACATTGCAGCCTTCACCTCTTAAACAAGTCCAAAATTTGCTAACATAGATAGCTATATCATTCTCTATTCATTGCCACCAATACATGTCTCTACAGGTTATAGTACGTTTATCCTCTCCCTGATGTACCAACTACCTCGTGCAATGGGTCTCATCCATTTCAACTTCCTACCAATGGAACCTCAATACGATCTATAAAAAACAAACCTCATCTTTCTTTGCCTTTCCATCTGTTAATCTAAACCATGTAGTCCATTCTGCGAGTGCGTTCTCGGCTTGAACGCCTCACTTTGGTTCTGCCAGTATCATGTACCTGCTTAGCAGTCTACATCAAACAATGGTCATAAGCCATTCGCTCGAACACGTCTATGTTTTACTCATTCTCTTCCAGGAAGTTAAGCGAAATTCACACTCATACTCAAACATACAATTTAATCCATAAAGGTACTGAACCATCATTTCTGCCCTCTTTTCCATTTGTTAGTCCAGTAACACAACATTCTGCTGGCGGTATCTCTACCTTAGACGTCCACTTGGAGTAGCCAATAATCTTGTCCTTACATTTGACGGATAAGTCATGAACATTGCTCTTACTCGTCTTAGTATTCACTCTCCTTTCTACACAATGCATCACCACCACATTATTTATGAAGCGTCACACAAATCATTCTTCAAGGTCTAGAAAACCTCTTCTTGTTCTGCGCCCCACTCATACTTCTGATTCCTCTCAGTTAGGGAAGTAAGGGGTTTAACAATCTTAGAAAAGTTTGCGATGAAACGTAGGTAAATAACCTGCCAATCCTAAGAATAATCATATCTCGGATGGTGTCGTAGGTACTTCCCAATTCTTCACTGCCTCACACTAGTAACCTTAGCATACAACTTCTCCTTCCTCAGTAATTCCAACACTAAATTCAAATAAACTCCATGCTCCTCTTCTTAACAAATGACACTGGTGCTCCTTACGGAAAATGACTAGGTCGTATGAAACCCTTATCTTGCAACTCTTAAAGTTGTTCAAGAAATTCTTGCATTTCCAAGGGTGCTAGACGATATGGAGACTTTGCAACTGGCGTCGCTCCATGAACCAAATCTATGCGGAATTCAACTTGTCGTCGTGGTGGTCATCGACAAATCTTTTGGAAACACATCAATAAATCTCGTATGACGGAAATATCACTCAATTTTGGTTCATCTACCTTGTGTTCAAAAGGTTTTCACGACTACCTTAAGGTTCACCATGAACCCGAAGTATCTCATCACCTTCCAATGGTATCCTAACCACCTTCTAATGACATACTATCACAAACTTCCTCTTGGATAACCAGTCCATTCCCACAATCACATCAAAGCTTCCACGACACAATGGTATTAACAAACTCCAAGGGTTACGAACAATCGAATAGGATAACAAACGAATATCAAGTCAAGGCTAGAATGCATATAGGAGGTTCCACATATGCAAATAGACATGGATCAAATGAGATAAGAATCCTTTGAAAGAAAGGATATGTATATGCACCGAGTGAAAACGCAATGAAAGAAAATTAACAAGCGTACCACGACAAATGAACACATAAAAAATATCAATACGAAAGACGAAAATTCTTATACCAATTATCGACTTTACTTGAAAGACTAAATTAAATAATGTTTTTATAAAAATCAATTTAAATTAAGAAAGTCACTTTAAGTATAAAAATTATTTTAATAATAATGAAATTGTCTTAAATGTAATCTTTAAAAAATTTATATATATTCATTATATTATGTCAAAAAAAAAAATCTAGAGATTGTTATCTAATGGTATATCTACCTTGACGACTAGAATCACATTAAACTAGCGTTTTTATAATAGAATAAAATTTATTAAACCACTTTAAAATTTTCATATCCTATTTGTATAGACCATTTCAACATATTCTATTTACAAAGATCATTTTAAACACAGTTTTTCTCAAACACTAACACAATACTTCCAAAGGGTTTTTATAATTAGACATCAATTACAAAATATGTTACTCAAACAAAAGACACCATAATACCAAAAAGGATTGTAAAACACCGTACAGACTCTAACACAATTCTATTATTTGAAAACGAAAGAAAATACCAGGAACCATATACTCAAAATAAAATCAAACAAGCTCGTACAAGAACACTTATGTAAGACGTTACGTACCCCAAAAGAAAATGTAAGCACTTATCCAAAATAACGATCAACAGAGCAAACATAAAAGCATCGATACTAACACGTCACCAACGGGTTATGAAAACCAAGGGATATACAACCAAGGGAGTAATGATCCACAC
>BQNB010110472.1:0-13977 GCA_026074375.1 Tanacetum coccineum | reverse complement strand
GAAACACGGCTTGCAAAATAGCCAAAAATAATAATTTTTACCAAATCGCCCAAAACAAAAAATGATTATTCCATATCAATCCTAGAAAATAAATCGTAGCTCGGGATAAACGTCGGCCTAAAACTTGAGTTGTTGCATTCTACCCACCTTAAGGGAGCGCCGTTCCGGTGCTTAATTCGACTTATTCGTCCTAAACTCATACATAGAGATATAGGCTTTCTTCTTCAAACGAACTCATGCGTTCTCACGTGACGGATACGCGACGTTACACTCGATAAATACGAGGCGAAAAATTAACACAAAGACAAATGGTAAATCTACCAATGAAAATCAATCATTTACGCCGAATCGCTCTTGTCAAAAGAAGACGTAAACAAGTCACGGAAATATCCGGGAAAAATCATCACGTCATTCTCAAAGGAAGACTTTAAACGAAAGATCAACCCAAATCTTAGTTTGGTGATCACGCCAACAAAACAAAGCGCACATCGCTCACGCAAAACCAAAACATACGTCGCTAATCCAAAACCAAGATATACGTCGCTAACCAAAACCAAAATATACGTCGCTAACCAAAACCAAAATATACGTCGCTCTCGCGGTCTTATTTAATAATGCACCACCGGTTGCGAAAATAATCCGGAGCATACACAACTCCATCGAACGCACTATAGCACTATTTATAATCACATATTCACATTGTTCCATGCTTGGTAAATAGTCAAGCCATCTCAATCAATAAACCTTGGGTAGGCGTACCCATTCGATCCAAAACCTAATGCCACATCATTGGCAATACTAAAGCGACCTAGGCGCTTACTATTAACCAAAAGCACCTAAACACGTAGAGCACATTTTTGCGCATAATTCGGCGGCGATAGTTCCGCAAGAAAACATAAAGGATCAATATAATTTACTCGAGCATCAAGGATTCAATAACCACGCCTTTCAAAGACGGAGATTTCAATTGTCCCTTATTGGATGATTTTCACGATTGGTTCAATTCTAATATATCCTATTGGACATCAGACATATAGACTGATCGCATCTTGACTGCAACGCACATTTGTTAGATAATTTCTTCTAAATTCCCGACTTCGTTCCCTTTGACTTGAGGCGTAAGCTATTTTGATTGATCCTCCCCCAGGGAAATGGTGACGGATGTCGTCATTGAGTTCCATTAGGGTTCTCGATCTTCTCGCTCGGCTTCGCGCAACAGAGTCGTTACGTTCAAGGAGTAAGTACCACTACACCTAACTTTAAGTCAGGGGCCGCTTAGTCTTCTATACCAATCCTTGACGATTAAAGTATATATATACATCACACATCAATACCACTAATTAAGTCAAGGCAACCACACACATTCCTTAAGCAACTTATCCAAGCTCTAATTTTTTTATTCCTTTCGACTCAAGGTGTTGACTACTTCGATTGATCCTCCAGAATGGTAAAGGATGTCGCCATCGAATCTTCCAGAGTTTCAATCATTCGCTCCTCTTCACGCATTTTGGGTCTCTTCGTCAAGGAGTAAGAGATGCTACACCCAACCTTGAGTCAGGTGTCGTGTAGCTCTCTATACCTGTCCTCAGCGTTCAAAATACATTCGTTAAACAACATTACCACTACTTTTCACTTCGGGGAAAGAAGTATTTTTCACGGCCATCGGTTTCTATGACCAAGGCAACACACACATTTGATGCAGGAGAAGTCTTCTCCATTTCGCACATCTATTATCGGAGTTACCAAAACTCTGCTGTCATCCACTTTGGCGGTCTTATGACCCCAAGGAGATCTTTTCTCAATGTCGGTACCAAGTTTCTCGGTATCTCACCATCTAACCAGTCTCATTCATTTATCACATAAACTACCGGGTATTTGTATATATGGCCATTCGCAGTGACATTCTATGCCAATACAAGTTCTCAAAAATTCGCCGTTACACGGCCGGCAGATGTTCAATCCGACCTCACATTCAAGTCTTGCTACAACAAGCATCCGGTCCACACCTTAGGTGACTCAACTCCGTACTCGCTTACTAACACACCGTCCAAAATCGATTATCGACAACCAATCTCTACAACAAACTACCGATCTATTTTGCAACGACCTAAATCTCGCTCTTATCTAGACATGCTCATTTCGAACAATACCATTGGCATTTCTCTACGGAATGACTCGGTCACCATGACTAACATGAGACTCTCTCCATGTAGTCAAATAAGATTACTTGCATAAGGGTCCAAAATTTAGGGCAAAACATTTTTCTCTTTCAAAGAGTCCAGCTCGATTATTTGTCCAAAATTTTTGACATTTTTAAGGGTGACGATTAATCCAGTCAAAATTTCTTCTAAAATGTTAAATCAAAGTGGAATTCTAATTTAAAAATCACAATCATTTAGAAAAATATTATTTCAGTTGGGGTTGCATAAATATTTTCAAATGATTAGAAATCAGAAAGTTTATAGAATAACATAAAAAAATAAATTTGATAAGCGTTTAAAATGATTCATGGGTCAAAATCATTGATTTGTAAAATGTCATCATGTTGATTTAAAGTTAAAGATCATAACAAGTATAAGGAATATCCAAACTAAGGGGAAACGAAGAAGATACACGCGCATAAGAGTGCTAGCGGGAACCGCTACACTATCCTAAAAATCCGGATCATACCGAAACAAGATGAAATCCAGGATGACAATGGCATCCTAGCCCAAACCACCCATGTTACTATGACATCACATACATAGCTTTCATGGGGCTCTAAATCAAAACCATGACTAGAGAACGCATAATCATAACACCGGTGATAAGATGAAAACTTTGAGGCAACAATGACCACAAACCAATAAACCTTTAGTTTCTTGATGATTTTCTGGATTTTACCTCCTTATCACTTTTAACGCATCTCCTAAACCGTAAGTCCACAAAGGTCGAAACAATCATTCAAACCTAAGTTTGTTCAATACTTAGAACTTCCAGTTTTACACATCCAGGGGTTGCCATACAAATTCTTGGACTTATTACTCATTTAAATTCTTGTCTCAATTTTCGACTAGTTTTGCCGTTTCGGCAATAACTCACTCGTCCGGCGTTGATATGACTCCATACGAATTCCTACATGTACCAACGGATGTCTTTCTACCTTCTAGTATAATTTCCTCGTGTCTTTACATACCAAAAATATTTTAAAACACTCCCAACGGGCTGCTAACCAAAAGCAGTCTCTAAGAAATTGCAACAAATTATTTATTTATTTATTTATTTATTTTCCTTTTTTTGTAGCTTACGGATACGATCGAAACTTGAAACCTATGGATACCATTTATGTGAGCCCAATTGTAGGTAACAGACCTATGAGTCCTCTACAGGTACCATAATTTCCTTTTGAATAGTTGATAAAAGAACATTGACTTGATCAACATTTCCTCTCTTAGGCTTTCTCATTCCTCTACCTCATCTACCAACTCGTCCACCCGTTCCCCTCCTTGTGATGCGGCAGTAAGCCGGCCAGCACTTTGGCGGCATTATTTATACGAGGAAGAACATGGGCAACGTTAGGTACGAGGGTTGGCTTATATATATATATATAGGCCATCAAACGCGAAAATCAAATGATCATGCTCTCGGAGCAAAACCAAAGGTAAAAATCTCAAACCCGGCTTGTAATTACCCAATATTTGGGAATTTTCACCAAACCAACTAAAACACAAACAACACTAGATACATACCATAACAATACTCTTATACGATCCCATGGTGTCAACACTAATTTGAGCGAGCAAGATGACGTAAATATACGTGAGTCGCGATACATTTATAATTACGTTGGCCACCGTATTTATAACTGCATCTCGTCCCCATGCATACCTAGTACCAAACCCGCACATCTCAATGACTGACATTACTAATACACCAAAGCACAAACACACATAAGCAAGTAGAAAGCGGAATACCGCGCACATAGATCTACTACCCTGGATACTTTACAGAATCCTACGGGTCAAAATCATTTCAAAAACAACAAACAACCTGTCGGTTCGAAAGAGTCTTCTAAACCCAATTCAAATCCAACCAATCACCATTACAAAGTCGTGCCTAATCATTTGGCACACTTCTAAACACAAAACCTTATGGGTTTTCAGAATTCAACCTTTAAGACTTACTAGGTAGAGGTCTATGCAAGGGAATCGAAACACAACACAACAACTTTATTTGAAAGTTCCCAAAAATAGACGTTCCCAAACGACTCATAACGCGGGAAAATCAAACACACCATCGGGAAAAGATATGTCGCGTCCATATGCTTATATAGCACGGTCACATATAAAAGAAATTTTTAATAACCCATTATTTTAACTAACACCTTGTTGTGATTGTTCCAGTGTTAGCTCAATCTTAGTCGGCATTATTCCCTTATACTCATTCATCTCCAATCATACCTAAGGACTGCTATTTCTAACTATGGAGTGTCCTTGGGTAGATCCCTCCAGTTCTGGTTGGATCATAGGACTAGTACCTAACCTAACCACCTTATGACTTCAGAATCGTCGTGAAATTAAGATGTTGTTAGGTATGAGATCGTAACCATAAAACCTTTTCCAAAGAGTATCAAGCACTTTGAGTCGGTTAGATCACTTATTATTTTCAAGATCACATTTTAATTATATTTCTCCCCTTATTTTAAATACCAATTCACTTAGTTTTTGAAATACCATGTGATTAAGATTTGTCATGAAAAATCTGTAGAGAAAACTTTTATACTTAGCATGAATTATATTGTAACACCCCCAAATTTACAACGCAACAGAATATCACTTTGGGGTGCTACTTCATAATACATGCACACAAGTCATAGTAAACGACTTCAAAAGAGACGTTTATAAACCAAAATCACATATGATTTTATTTAAAAAGAAGATCAGAGTTACAAGGTCCTAAACCCGTTTAGAAATTATGTTTCTAGTGAGTCACATCACGACTTGTTTTCTTAAAAATTTCCTTTATCGATTGTACAAAATTTCACCGAGTTCCAATCCTTGATATCCGCGTTCCGTCCCATCCAAGCCATCACAAGCACCTAAACCTGAGATACATGCTTAAAAACGTCAACACAATGGTTGAGTGAATTCATAGAGTTTTCAAAGTAATAATTAGAACATATAGTTGGTTCCACAAAACATTTATAACCTTAGAACGCAGTTTGGTTCCACCAAAAACATGTATGACTTGCTAGCTAGGCAAGCCACACCACATTTCCAACTTTCATGAGCCCGTGTACCGAACCTTAACCCATTATCACCATCGGATAAATCGTGCCCGGATAGTATGAAACTACCCCTTTCTCAATACAAAATGTCCGTTACAGGGTGCTCACCTTCGGATTCATACGCCGGTTAGGGCTGTCAAACCCAATAGATCTATTTAATGCATTCAGCGTTTACCTCCTCGATAATTAACGAGTACACAGTCAAGGGCATAAACTCATGACAATGAAATCATATTATCATTTCAAAACACTTGCGTTCCATTTTTAGAACAACCACAACATCAATCATATATCAAACTGCTTAGGTTCAATTTATAAACAAGCAACAACAAGTACGTTTAAAACTACTTGCGTTTCACTTTCCAGAACAAACAACAAGTACACATAATGTTACTTGTGTTCTATTTTTCAAAACATGCATGTATCCTCCTCGCGGGTTTATAAAACATTTAAAACAGTTCAAAAGCGAGGCTATGAACTCACCTTGATTGAAGAATACGATCAATAATCAATCAATCACGAAACGTCATCGATAACGAATTCGACCACGACCTATAATTATGTCGCTCGATTATTATATAAGAAAGTACGATCGAATGATGCGTACATCGCAACGATAGAATTCGTATAAAATACACATGTGATGAGAAATCCTCTTGCGCGACCTAGATCCTAACACTTAGTATACTTTAGATATTATCTTTCTTTCAAACATAAGTTGTATCACTTTATTGAAAACTTTCTAATTTTAGAAACGTCCTCGTTCATTAAAGTCATCAAACCCAAAACATCACGAATGTAATAATAATTGCGTTTATTATCTTTATAAAACCCAACAAGTCTCATATTAACTCAGTTGACTTTTAAAAGTCAATGTTTGACTTTTTATATATATATATTTTTCCTTAAATGTGACCCGTACGAAACGACCCACTATATCACATTTTCACGACTCGGACTCTAAGGAGATTTTATGCAAAACGACGTTTCGTATAACTTTTTAGTTTAGCCGAGACCTGAAACTCGACGAAAAATGACCAAAATGCCTCTGAAAGTTTCTGCATGAACTTATGACATTTTTAATTAAAGTGCAGAATTTGACTTTCAGTTTTGACCCGTTATTACGCGATTTTAAAACTAACAAACCTCGCGATAGAGTAAAACGACATTCCGAACAACTTTCGTGTTTCGCCAGAAGGCTAAAACGGACTCGAAAGTGCTCAAAACGGCGATTTAAAAATCTGACAGCTTATTAAATAAGCTAAAATAGCTGTTTGGAAAATTATAAATTTTCCAAACTTGTTGTCGCCATAACTTATTCATTTTTTGGAGTTACGGGACGACCCACATATCGAAACGTTCATTAGGACGAACTCGGTCATATTTCTTCATCAAAAATCAAATTTTACAAATTCTCAAACCTCGAAACACGAGCCAAACTTTCTGTTCGAAAATCCATTTTCGAAAACACACTATACGACCATTTTTGGGCTTTTGACAACATCAAAATACTATCAACTAGCCTATTTTTATCATCCAATGTCATTTCTAATCTAGACTAACGCAAGATCCCTCGGATTCCATCACATGCACGAATCAAAACGCAATACAAAAATAAAAATAACATTACGACAACATAAATAGAGTGCTTACAATTAACACAAAATGCTTTCGGCCTTCCCCTCTTTTGACCGAGTTCGGACGTGACCTTAAACAACCAAACCGAACCTTTTTATTCGAAACCCACTTGCAAGAATACTTGTTTAACACTTTTAAACAATGTCTTCAACTCATTTCGTCACGAACTCGAACCAATTCAAAACTAGAGAAATACTCATTGCATGTGGATTTTTCTTGTGGGGGTGTGTTCGTATCGATGAGGGGATTAATATTTTATAGATGGACGTATTGCATGTCGACAAATAGACGAATTCGGGTGGTTTTGTGGGTGGCCAGTCGTGGTGGTGTAACAAGGAGGAGGAAGACAATTTTTATCTTCTAAAAATAATAATGAGTGTATGTGTCTCTTTATATAGGAAAAGCAATTTGGTCCTTTGACAATTTTGGTACGAGGGTGTTCGTTTCGAGCTTATAACCGACCAAAGACTCGGGTTTTATAAATTCATAATTATTTTTCTTTCGTTGACGTTATTTTATTTTTAAAACATTTAGTAAAATGTTAAACCACGTAAAACACGACTTTTAAACACGGTTTTTACGAAAACTCGGGGAAAGCCATAAAACATTAAAATATATATAATTTCGCTCTCGGAGCAAAATATTAAATTTCCAATTTTCTCAACTCTCAAACGAATAAAATTAAAAACACGCTTGCGAAATAGACCAAAAAAAATATTTTTTATCAAATCGCACAAAACAAAAAGAAGATTATTCCAGACTCATTCGAAGAAAATAAATAACGCTCAAGATAATCGTCGCCTAAAACTCGGGTTGTTACATATATGAAACATTAATTTGCTCCCCCTCAATTTTATATATGTTTGACACCAAAAAATGATACCAAGTTGTAAAAAATATAAAATTGAGGGTTAGCATTGTTGAGCACACAATTTTAAAAGATTATGAATTGTCATTGAAGAATTCTTAAAAAATTATGCTCAACCACTAAATCATCTTATAACATACAATCTATTGATGTATCATTTATTAATACTAGAGTTGTTTTTAAGACTTTTTATAAATGTTTAATACATAAATATTGTCATGTTATGATGTAACCAAAATCATTAAAACTTTGTTTTTTAAAAACTCCCCTCAACATTTGTACTTATTAATAAAAAAATGACACCAAATTAAAGAATTGTCTTGTAAAACTTTATGAGTGATGGAGTGTTGAACACACACTTTTGAAAGATTTTGAATTGTCATTGAGAAATTCTTAAAAAATTGTGTTCAACTTTAAAAAAAACAAATGTTAGAAGACTTCTCTTCTAACTTTAAGGATAAGCGCACTGAAACGTACACTCTCCTTTATCGTTCGGGTCCGAGTTGTAATCTGAGAGCAATTACAAGTCATAAAGAAAAATAGAAATGACATGTTTTGAAAGCATTTGAAACTCCTGCTCGAACTTCATTTACACACTCGTGTCAATGTTAATCGACATTTCTAGGCACGTAAATGTTATCGATTCCAAGAGACATGTCGAGAAGATTCTTTTTGTGGAACATTTTCTGATTTTTTGATTTTGTATTTTCTTTTTGAAATTTTATATTTTTGTATTTGTTTTTATATGTTTTATATTTTTGTATTTTGCCTTTTTCAAAAATATTTACAAGTCGATGTTTGAAGAATATATCAAGCAGATTCATTTGTCAGAACCTTCAGTTCTGTTAGAGTCAAATATCTCATACCAATTCGTCTGACAAGATACTGAAACCTATCTTCGAGTAAGGCTTTAGTAAACATATCAGCTAATTGGTATTCAGTTCTGACAAAGTAAAATTCAATTATACCGTTTTCAACATGTTCCTTGATAAAGTGATATCGAGTATGGATGTGCTTGGTATGGGAGTGCTGCAACGGGTAGCATGAGATTGCTATGGCTGACTAAGAGTCGCAATACAATGGTATCTTGTTGTAGTTGAAGCCATAATCCTTAAGTTGTGTCATTATCTACATTACTTAAGCAGAACTTGCAGATAACGCCACGTACTCTGCTTCTGCTGATGACATTGCAGTACAATCTTACTTCTTTGACATCCAGCTGGATAACTTATCACCTAGGAATTGTATTCCTCCAGAAGTGCTTTTGCGAGTATCAATACATCCGGCATGGTCGACATCTAAAAAAGTTGTTAGTTCAAATCCAGAATCCTTCGGATACCAGAGTCCCATGTTAATGGTACCCCTTAAGTATCGAAAGATCCTTTTAACCTCTTTGAGGTGTTTTTCAGTCGGTCTTGATTGATACCTTGCACTATAACATACCGCTTGCACTCTATTTGGTCTGCTTGATGTCAGATACATGAGTGACTCAATTTTACTACGGTAGTCAGTTTGGTCTACGAGTTTTCCACTCAAGTCTTCATCTAATTTAGGTTTGGTATCCATTAGTGTACCAACGGTATCACATTTTTCCATACCATGTTTTTAAGAATCTCTAAAGCGTACTTGGCCTAATTTATAAAGATACCTCTTGGGGATTGGTGGATCTGAAGTCCTAAAAAGAATTTCATTTCCCCCATTAAGGACATCTCAAATCTACTGTGCATTAATTTTTCAAATCGTTTAGAAAATTTAGGGTTTGTAGACCCAAAAATAATGTCATCGACGTAAATTTGCACAAGTAGAATGTCATCCCCGTATCTTCTCGTGAATAGAGTAGGGTCAATGGTACCTTTAGTAAAGCCTTTGAACATCAGGAAATTTGAGAGTTCATCATACCATGCTCTTGGAGCTTGTTTCAATCCATATAGAGCTTTCCTTAAACAGTAAACTTTCTCTGAATGACCAGGATCAACGAACCCATCTGGTTGTGCAACATAAACCTCCTCCTTTAGCGGACCATTAAGAAATGCCGTTTTAACGTCCATCTGGTAGATTGGAAAAGACTTGTGTGCAGCGTAGGCGACGAATATCCGAACAGCTTCCAAGCGAGCAATTGGAGCAAATGATTCCTTGAAATCAATACCCTCTTCTTGAGCATAACCCTTAGCTACAAGTCATGCCTTATTGTGAATTACAGTTTGGTCTTCATCTTTTGTGTTTTTTCATAACCACTTTAGTTTGATTACGTTCTTGCAAAAGGGTTTGTCAACGAGTTCCCAGACTTGTAGTTTGTCAAACTGATGAAGCTCTTCCTGCATTGCCTCTATCCATGCAGAATCAACCATTGCTTCCTTAGTGGTTTTTGGTTCAGCAGTACTCACGGTGAGCCCGAACATACACATTTCAAGATCTGTTGCAAGTTGTCGTCATGTTTGCACTGGCTTGGATTGTTTGATAGAAGGTATGCATATTTAAATTATTAATGTTGCGTGAGGAAGACTCAGCAATTTCTCGTACCGGTGTACAGAAAGGATTGATAAATTCATCTTGTTGGAACTGTGCATCTTCTGCTTGATTATCGTTATTTTCCTCAGCATTAACATTTGTTGGAGTTGTTGGTTCTATTGAAGATGGATTATTCGTTATAGGTGGTGTGTCTTATTGCTTAGAATTGTCAGTGAGAGAAGAAGAATTGTTGACACTTGAAGTACCTGCAATGAAAAATTCATCGTACAAAGGAACAAAAAGAAGATCCAACTCTTGTTGTAACGGAACTGTTGTATCTGCTGAAGGAGAAACATTTTGTAGTTGCGGGACGGGGCCAGAGTTGTCATAATCTGACACGCCTTTTGTCGTTGGGGAACGAGGCCTGAAGTGTCATTAGCAACAAACGTCTTAGACATCTCTTTGATTTCATCAAATTTGAGATGTATGGATTCAACTATCAATTGAGTTCTCTTGTTATAAACATGATATCCCTTAGACTGAGTGGAGTATCCCACCAGAATGCACGGATCCCCTTTTTCTTTCATCTTATCTAGATTTTCACCATCTCTGGTTAGGTAAGAAGTGCAACCAAAAATGTGAATGTGTTTAATTGAAGGTTTCCTGTCATTGAAGATGTGATATGCCATTTTCTCATGTGTCGGGATGATGATAGATCTGTTTTGAGTATAACATGCGGTTGTAATCGCTTCAGCCCAAAAGAATAAAGGAAGTTTAGAAGCTGAAAGCATCGTTCGAGCAGCCTCAACCAGAGTACGGTTTCGTCTTTCAACAACGTCGTTCTGTTTAGGTGTTCAAGGAGTGGAAGTTTTAATGCTCAATTCCTTTTTCTTTGAAGAATGCATGGAGTGTCTTGTTTAAGAACTCCGTGCCTCTATCAGTTCGAACAGAATTTACTAAGGCTTAAAGATTTCATTGAATCATTGTGGGGAAATCTTTTAGAACTTCTGGTGTTTTATCCTTGGATCTTAGAAATAAAGTACAAGTATATCTTGAGTAGTCGTCTACAATTACCAGAATATATTTCTTCCCACTTATGCTAGCAACCCGCATTGGACCACATAAGTCCATATGAAGTAAATTTAGCCGTCCTTTCGAACTTGGAACAGCCTTTGTCTTGAATGAACTTCTTTTTGCTTTACTCACTTAATAAGAAGAACATAGTTGATCCTTGACATATTTCAGTTTTGGTAAACCAATCACGACATCCTTCTTTGAAAGAAGGTTGATGTAGTCGAAGTTAAGATTAGAAAGTCTTCAATGCCATAACCATGATTGAGTTGGTGAGGCTTTAGCCATGAGACAGATTGGAGTTGATGAAGTCATTTCTTAAAGGGATATTGTATAGAGATCAGATCCACGGTTACCGGTGAGTAAATCGTTTCCCTGAAGATCTCTAACGAAACACGTAGATTTCCAAAATGCAACCTCCAATCCGCATCACAAAATTGACCAACCGAGAAGAGATTATGATTGAGGCATTCGACGTAATAAACCATGTTGATCGTGATATTTCCTTGAACCAAATCTCTATAACCAAGAATTGGTGCAAATTGATCATTGCCAAACCAAACGGTGCCTAGATATTTTTTAACAAAATTGCACAGCAGCGTTAGATTGCCCGTCATGTGCTCTGTGCATCCAGAGTCAACAATGAATAGGATGAGTTGAACAATCTGCAAGAGAATTAGAGGACGATGGAATATTTGACAAATTGGATCCTAAAGTATTTGTGAGTTTCAAGACATTAGTTATCCAAGATGCATTATCTATAGCAAAACTAACTCTCTTTTGCACGTTCTTATTCCTAACTTTAGGCACCCATTTTGTTTTTGTCTTAGGAACCTATTTATATCCAGATGGGCATTGTTGTTCTATCCACCATTTCCATGCCTTACTAGTTTTCTCATACAACATCCTATAGTAACTCTTGGATTTCTGAATAGTGGATTCTGATGCAACTGTTTTCTTAGGGGGTGTTGCAACAGATTTGTTCGCTTGACTTTTGGGTTTTCTAGTACTAATAGGCACTACTTTAGGCTTCTTAGTTCTAGCATTTACGTCATTCAAATATTTAGAAACACAAGCATCATGATTTGAATTAAACACACATTTTTCACAAGTAGCACAAACAACATTAACATTCGAAGTTTTGGATTTTAAACTTTCATTACTCGCAGTTACAGACTTTGTTTTATTAGAAATACTAGAAATCCTAGGGTGGTCTTCTACTTTAGTCTTGTTATCCTTCACTTGACTATTGTTTGGCACGACCTTATCTTTCATTTGAGTGCTCCTAAGCTGTGGTCTGCTAACATTAGTTCTGTGAGTTACTCTTGTAGAGGTAGACACGCGAGGATTAGTATTCCTATAAGTCAGAGGCAGCTGTGGTACTCTAGTTTGTGCAGTCCTAGTGTCAATTTGATACATGCCTGGCTTAATTACATTTGTGTTTCTATGTTTGCCTTGCTGTTTGAGGTAAATTCTGTGTAGTAACTGGGTTTTGATAAACCCTTTGACACATTAGTTTTGGGAACCGACTTTGTCTTTGAAAAATATTTTATCTCAAGAGAATCTGAAAAAGGAGCCGGTTTACCTAAAACTGATGGTTTTGGAATCCTTTGAGAAATTGGTTGTCGAACAACAGATGGTTTATCAAACTTAGTTTCCACAGACTTTCTTTTGAATTTCTCAATGAGTTTCTTTAACTCACTTATAGCAATATTCTTGTCTTGCAATTGAGCTTTTAAATCTTGTATCTCAAAATATTGTTCACGTTCTTTTTGAAATACATTTGACGTTTTTTCTTTGCAAACCGAGTCATTTTTCATTTGTTCTTGACATTTTTGTAAAGCCAGTTCAACAGAAATTGATTGTTTTTTTAATTTAGCAAAACTTTGTAAAAGCTTAGTATAAACTTCTTTACTAACAGACTCAGTTTGTTTCGAAAGCTTTTGTGCAAGACACTTACATTCTTTCACTTTATGAAGATATAAGCATTGCAATTCAGTGTGCGCATCTAAATCAGATAACGAATGCAAATAAGAACACATAACATCATTAAACACACATTCGTAAGAGCATATCATACATGTTTGAAAATCCTACCTTATCATATTCAAGTTCATCAATTTCATTTTCAAGGGATTCAACGTACTTTAAATCAGCATGCATTTCTTTCTTAAGTTCATGAACAAATGCGAAACTATCATTCTGAGTCTTAAGGGCAAGAGGCATCAAACATGTCTTAATTAGGATTTGCATATCATGAGCAATTAGGGCACGAAAATGAAGATGGTCGTTTGAATGTTTTACCCAAGCTTGATCGACAAGTTCTCTAAGATGATTTATGTTGTTCGTCATGACATTATATGTTGGGAATTATTGATTTGATGAGACAAAATAAATAAAAGAATGAAACATAAGGACTAAATCTAGCATTATGGAATTCTACAAGCTGGTGGAGGATATTCTACAAAAGATAAAAGATTCCAAAAGATATGATTCTTGAAGATAAAGATAAAGTTTATTAAAGAATTAAAAGATTTAGTTTCCTTATACAATTAATAATCCCTGTTACAGTTCATTGGTGGTAATAAAGCCACCAAGAAGACCTTGTTTTGTGTGTGGGAGTTTTAACCATCTAATTAAAGACTGTGATTTTCATGATAAAAAGATGGTACAAAAACCTATTTTG
>BQNB010110471.1:0-22548 GCA_026074375.1 Tanacetum coccineum | reverse complement strand
AGGAATGATGGAACACATTCCATAAATCACATTAGTCCGCTTCTCCTTCTTTTGTCTCAATTCTAGTCCGTGTTCTACTTCGTATCGTGACAACTTAAATACTTCATCCAAAGTACCTTAAGCATTTTTAATTCACGAAATGCAAATTAAAATGTCACTCCTATTTGTAAAATTTTCGTCAAAAACTAAGTCCAAAACCCCTCACTGAGGGCGGTCCCTATACCCTAGGCGGCCCCCAATGTATCTGGGATCGCCAGGCAATATGGGACCGCCATCAGTTGACACTAAATCTGAACACTTAATCAAAAAATTTCAAAACACAAAAACAAGCACCCCCTTTCATATCTGCAGCGACGAACACGAACCCAACACTCCAAAAACTCAAAATCAACCACTAAAACTATAATTGAAGATCAAATCAACACCTATAATCACTCACAACATCTTAAAAATCATCAATTGTAAGTCATTTCATCTAGTTTCTTTAAATTTGAGTTTAGGGTTCATGATGAACACAAAAATTAAAATTGGGGATTTTTCATTCTTTTTTCAATCTTGTACAATTAAGACTACTAGGATACAATGTATAACTAATATGCTTCCCATAGACATAGGATTTGCATACATTTGTGAGTTTGTTAAAAAATTGATTTCAAACCAAAACCCTAATTTTAATTTTAAATTACTCATGTTAGGAATATAATAAAATTGTGGTTATGCATTGTTAATACAACTTAAAAATGTTTTTGAAACACATGCATAACGATCTCATGAACAAAGCTCGAGATACATAACTCATATGTATTTTTTGACATGTTTGGATGAGCAAAATCAAACTAAGGAGCGTTTGGATTAACTCTTAAGATTTTATTTTTCTTTAGGTCGAGTTAATCGTTACTCCACATTTGTCACACTTAGGCACACGTTATACACCTACTTCAATGAGACAACCTTACTAAAGTTTGCACTCTTTTAATTAGGTGAAATGACATTGGAAGAAGAACTATGGTACACAATATCATACGTTCCAACAATCTTAAATGAAAAATATCTTCCTAATAAATTAAAACCCTTCATTCAAAACCTAGAGTGTAGACCAATTCATAAAGGTCGTCCAGTATCTTTTGAGTCTACTAAATATGATAATATTCAAATCATGTTTCAAACTATCAAACTTCTGAGTATATATGAACTTCACGAAGGGATTTGTCTAAGATTTCTGCTTGAATTTTATTCTTCAATAGAAATTACTAGAGACAATGATCAAAATATCTTTTTAAAATTATGGGCATTAAAAAGAACGTTTAAACTCTCACTCGAGTCATTTGCCTTAATTCTCTTCATTCCATGTGAAGGAGAATGTTCTTATTCTGAATATTCATCTCTCGACTCATTGAGAATCAATCAGGAATCAAATACACCTTACCAAACACACACTCTAACACCAACTGAAATTATTCAATTAATCACAACAACTGGACAAACCATATTCCCAAACAAAATTCTCAAAGAAGAACTTCGTCATGACATGAGATCTTGGAATGAAATCATTCAAGATAATGCCTTTGGCACTCAAAATAACTCAAACTTTCTTCTTGCATCATCATGTCACATGATGTACTGCATTCAAACACGTACTCCCTTTAACTTTGCTTACTTCCTAACTAAACTAGTTGAAAGGATTAAAAATCAACCAAACTCTCCAATGCCATATGGAATGATTCTAAATCGTCTATGTGATTACCTCATCAAAATTAATCCTCATCTACAAAAATCAAAATATATATCATATTGGCTATCCATGAAACCTTGGATTCATCCTACTCATCTTCAAGAAATTATCTCCATATCCTCTAAAGAAGTTTCAAGCAATGACTCGAATTCCATTTAAGATATTTCTATTAAGTATTATTGCTAGACATACGTACTATTATTATTACTATGTAATAACCTCTATCTCACTTATTATAGTACGTGTATAACTTGTCTTTGTCACTATTATTTCATGCTTGCTATATGACATTTTATGGACATTTATGTCATTTCTATGCTTCTATTTGGCCCCATTGCATGAGCTTTTCTTCTCTTAGTTAGATTATATGATTCTTGAAGAAATGGAAATGCCACAATTATCCTTCCAACCCATTTAGGTTTTTCTAAAAACTGATTAGCTTTTGGAAAAATTTGTAAGCCTTCAGAGAACGACCCCCAAAAATCAAGGGCGGCCCCCTAATATATATAGGACCACCTGAGGTTTACGGGACCGCCATCAGGGGAATCAAGAAATTTTCCTGTCTCCTTTTTTTTGCAACTTTGACCCTATTCTCCTTAGGTTCAACCATTCTTTCCTTTCTAAACAAAACACTTCTTAGAATCTTCATTCTCCAATATCATGCCTTTCCCAAAATTCCTCTATATATGAACATCATGCTTCTTTATCTCAATCACATCTTCACTTCTAAATCTTTCACTTCTCTTCAAGTTCTCAATGTCATCCTCTAGCAAATCCCCTCATGACTACTCACGAAAATACCAAAGGGCCATTCTCGAACCTTGGATACAAAGTCATGGTCTTCCTCCTCCACCACCTTCTCCTCCACCACCTAGGACTACTCCCACCTCTCCTATCTTAAATAACTCTCTCTCATACTCTTCACCTTTACCAAACTTAACTCAAAACCTAAATGAAATTCATTACCTATCAAATCTGCTTGACATAAATCTCCAACAAGCAATCGAAGCCACAAATCCTTCACCTCCTACCTCACCATATATCCCTCCACCTTCTTTAGATAAAGTCAACTTTCATTTAGAATTTTGTCATTGTTGCTTGAATACCAAAAATCTATTTGATACATTGAAATATGACCTTAATCGTATCAATTCTCTCATCATTGGTCCTTTCGCTCAATTTCTATCCACAATAACAAGCTCCTCACTATAATTAAGCAATCTAGAAAACTCAAATTCACCTAATAATAAATAATCTATCTTTTTGATTATGGCATCTTCTACTCTTTAAGAATCCACTAGTGTAGATCTATGCCTTATTATGTAATGATTCATACAAATATTGTATGAATTTGTCTTAGCTCGTATTAGCTCTAGTTTTATCTTATGTTGAATGAATGTATTAGTTAAATTTGCTATTGTATGAGTTTCTTGATTGTTGAATGAAACTCTCTTTTGGGTGACTTAAATATAATGTGTTGCTTAAAAGATATTTATCTTGCATTTGTATTTCTAACTTTGTTTTGTAGCAAACAATTTTTGTAAGATCGATCCCTTGGTGCCCCGAACAAGGGGGAGCATACATCAAGGGGGAGTCTTGATTTCGTCGATTTCTTTCTTCCTACAACTACTCGACGGTCATCCTTTTTGAATTCGACAAAAAGGGGAGAAATGGAACAAAACTCATTAATAATGTGTAACTATTAATTTTATACAAAATGAGTTTATATTTTGTCATCATCAAAAAGGGAGATTGTTAAAAGAAAATAAAAATAAATAATGGTCTAAAAACGTTATTTATTATTTTGACCTTCTCAACGTTTTGATAATAAAAAAGTAAAACAGTTTTTGATAAAAATTAAAAGTGTATTAAATTATTATCGTAAAATTCCATTTCTAAGATTAGTAATCACATTAAGCATGATTAGTGATCAAGAAAATATTTTTCTCTTATCCATTACATTTTTACAAAAGAATTTTACAAAATTAATTATACAAAATATTTTCTAATTAAACGAAAAGTCTTATTAAAAACTTAAAATTTAAAATTCAAATTCTCCCCAAAAAACATAAGCTTCTATACCAGATACAACATTCCCCACAAAAAGACAAAAAGGGAACGTAGTCTACTGGCGGCCCCCTTATAGGCCTGGCAGCCCCCTTATATATCTGAGACCGCCGGGACCGCCACCAGTGACCGTTGGTTTTTCCTGCCTATAAATACTGCTCAATTCCTTGCAGAAAATCTGACCTCTTTGTACAAATTTTCTCACACTTCTTTCTCTCACTAAATATCTTGATCACTAACATCTCTTGATTTTGTTTCAAGTGATTTAATCTTTTCTTCTCATCTCTTCTCTCCCATTCAAGTGCAAGAGAAGAACACTCGTATTCGCCAAGAAACGAAGTGTTAATTAGTGATCTCTCATCTTTTCTTCTAAGTATTAAATCTCTATTGTAATTATCTTGTGTATTTGTATGATTTGGATATTATGTAAATCTGATAGTGTAGATCTAGTGATCGTGTAGTAATTGTGAAGCGGTAGATTAGTTCTAGCTAAGATTAGGACTCGACATTTAGCTTAGTGTCGGAAAATAACGTAAGCGACGTGTAAACAGTTTTCTCTGCCTGGTGTTAACTTGCCTTGGTTGTTAATTCGCCTTGGTTGTTAACTCGCCTTGGTTGTTAACTCGCCTCCTAGAGAGGTGTTAATTCGCCTCCCAAAGAGGTGTTAATTCACCTCCCAAAGAGGTGTTAATTCGCCTCCTTGTACTTATTTTTATCTTTTTGCAAAAACACAAAAAACTGTCATTGACAGCAAAAATTACGGATCTAAGATTCTTTTCATACCATGACCAAAAATAAGCTTTAAAAAGCTATTTAGCCCATAAAATAAGCTCGAATAAGCTTTTCACCAAAATAAGCTCAAAAAACAGTAGAAAAAAGGACGAAATATGGCAAAGAATAACCACCAAAGAACACCAATAGACCATGGCTTTTTTCAACTACATAAGCTTTAATAAGTTTTAGAAAAGAAAAGGGACAAAAAAAACTCATTAAAAATCTAGAAAGAAGAAGTTGAAGAACAAATTTATACCACACACCACAAACAATAGATACGTGACTTTTTGCCCAGAATAAGCCTACGAAAATAAGCAACAATAAGCTATAAATAAGCTAAAACAGCTTACACAATAACAAAACACAACCTGATGCTCGTGATACCACTTGTTACATGATATCATTTCATCACCACAAATCACAAAGTAAGATACAAACTTAGAGAGAGAAAGAACTAGAGAGAGAAAGTAAAAGAAAGAAAAATGGTTGATTACTAAAAGAGAAAAATAAGAACCAACACCCTTCACCTTGTGTGGTGAAGGGTACTTATACAAGGTGTAGGCCGACCATGGGCTTTGGTAGGCTTCCATGGGCCAGGCTTGATAACTAGTGGGCTTTAAGCCCCAAACCTAGACAATATTAGCTTAAATGAATTTTCATAAACTACGTTTCCTATTACAAGGCTCGAGAATATTAATGACCATCACTTTACATAAAAACGTGGTTAACAGATTATCTCTCTTAGGTGGCGGTGGGATCTTGGCCTTGGGAGCATAAAATAAGCTTATTCTTTCCCTTACCCTTACCCTTTGCCCCTTGTGGTTTCTTTTTGTCCTTCTGGATCTTACCCTCCTGTATAGCTAACACAACGGGGGTTTCAGCCTTCTTTAGAATACCTTTCTCATGGAGTTTCAGCATAGTATGTAACTTAGCTATCTTCTTCCCCATGCTATGCATATTATAGTTCTGAACGAATTGATCATAATCCTTGTTGAGAGAATTCAAAATAAGACTCACACCAAGTTCTTTTGGCATTGCATAACCTAGGCGTTCCAAGGTGTCCAGGTAGCTCTTTATCTTCAAGAGATATGAGCTTACTAACTGACCATCCTCCTGTTTGCAAGCGTAGGATGCTTTGACTATTTCAAACAGTTCTCGTTTAGCCTGCTCTTTGAACATAGTTTTCAGTTCATTCATCATGTCAAATGCATTATATTTCTCTAAAGTCCTCTATAGGTCTAGAGACATACTTGATAGAATAAGACATGCAACCTCTTGCTTAAGATTAACAGACTCATAGTACTTGTCAATAGTGTCAGGGTTAGCAGTTTCAGGATCAGGAGCGGGTCCAATAGGCTGTTCCACAAACTTGATCTTTTTCTCATACCTGAGAACAATCCTAAGATTTTGATACCAGTTTGTGAAATTCGAACCAGTAAGTTTTTCCGCCAGGAGAATCGACCTGATAGTTGTATTGTTTGTGTTTTAGGCAGCAGCAACCATCTACAAAATAATCAAAGTTTAGAAAATATTAGTATTTTCGATAATTATCTCTTATAAAATTAACTACCCATGTTTATGTAAAAATAAATAATTAATTTTATCAAGAGTCTAAGATCCAACTTGATGATGTACCATTAATGCAGTTGATCTGCTAGAAATGGTATAACTCAAAAGGTAATCAACGGGTGATAATTGCCAACATGTGCAACTCTTAGCCATTATGGGGCACAAGGCAATATAATCTAGAATTATAGTGTCAAGTAGCATGTTTCACCCCATCATATGCCTCGGGTCGAAGGTCTGACCAACCATACTCGATATAAGTCGTCCAATACAAAATCTGAAATTTTACAGTCTCATGTCTGACCATACGATTGTTATATTACCTTGTTTTGCAATTCACTTAAGACTGTCTTAGAGTAAAAAACAAAGTCAAGTGATTCTATACTTGGATGGCAAATGACTTAATTTTAAGGGTATAATTTGATAAAAACAGTGTTACCAAAGTTGTGTACAATGAAGCATGCATACAACCTTATGACACTAGAGAAAAGATCATTTGCATACCAGTTTCTCCTTACATACCAATGGACAAATCTCCACCATCCATTTGAGTTTGATCTAATGATGAGAATTAATCTAAGATTTAATTTTATTTAATAGATAAGATTAAACCTTAAAAAACATCCGTCACCCCTTCTTATTTTTGAGTTTTTTTAATTAAAACACACCTTCACCCTTATTTTTTTTAAATTACATATCACAAAAATCGTAAAACGTTAAGATACATAAATTACACCATCATGACGAGCATTAAATTATCTTTCAATAGAGGGGCACTTTTATATACTTTCGACAAAAAAAAATTTGTTTTTTTTTGTTTTTTTTTGTTTTTTCTCGGTGTAGTATTTTGTTTGATATATCACGTGTGATATTACACTAATTTGTAAGTTAGAACACTTCACATGCTTTCGAAAAATGGGTATAAATATTTGTGTGGAACTTCAACTGACTCATCGTTTTTGGCATTGAAAAGTATATATCCTTAGCTTTTCAACCATTTATCATACATAATTTTTGGACCTCCAAATCAAAATAGTTTATTTATATAAGTTGGTGAATATCGAAGAATTTTATTTTTTTATCATCAAACCTACTTGAAGTATCACATGTGATATAACATATTTGTAGTACATTCGAACACACACACATGGATGTCATGAAATGAGCGTAAAGTATTTATTTAAAACATTAAATGGTTCATCATGTTAGACATTAAAAAATAAACATCATTACCATTCCTAACCATATATAAAACATAATTTGTGGAAAATTAACTTAAAACAAAACTATATTTCTTCTCACAAAATTATGTTTTAACCCATTTAATCCTACTAACAGTATAATATCACAAGTGATAGATAACATTGATTACATGTTAAATTTCAAAAAATAACGCCCAGTTGGTTGCCGGACATATATGCTTTATCACATTGATTATTAATTATATGTGAAATACCATGACTAATGTCATATTATATTACTTTATCACATGAAATATTATTATTATTTATTTATCACTGGTGATACTACAATATCAGGGGTAATAAATGATAAGCCACGGGTGAATATTACTTTATAAATGTATTGGTATAGGGTTTAGTAGTTAGGGGTTTAAGGTTTTTGGTATAGGGTTTAGTGGTTAGGGGTTTAGGGTTTAGGGTATAGAGTTTAAAGTTTATGTATATATATCACTTGTGATATTACACATAGTGGTTTGAGGTTTAGGTTTTTGGTATAGGGTAGTGGTGTCAAGTTTAGGTTTTTTGTTATATATTAAAAGTTAGTGTAATATCACTTGTGATAATAATTATCTAGTGTTAGTGGTTTTAAGTTTTTGGTATATGTTATAGCGGTTAAGGTTTTAGGGTATTTAGTATAGCTTTTAAAGTTTGTGTATATAATCACTTTATGATATTATACTTAAGTGGTTTAGTGTTAAGTATTTTGGGTATAGATCTTAAAGTTTATGTACATGTCACTTGTGATATTATACCTAGTGGTTAAGGGTTTAGGGTTTAGTGGTTAGGGGTTTAGGGTTTTTGGTATAATATCATTGATAGATAACGTATGAAAACAGAAGCAACCGATTGATAGCTGCCAAAAACGTCTCAAAACGGCCAAATACGTCTGAACACAGACGAAAACGCGCGAAAGCTGGCGAAAACACGTGAATGCTTAAGAAAACGCGCGAACGCGGACGAAAATGCGCGAATGCGGATGAAAGCGTGCGAAAATGTTTGAAAGCCTAAGAAAACGTGCGAAAACGTAAAAAGATGTCAAAAACGAACGAAAACGTGTGAAAACAAAAGAAAACGTGTGAAAACGAAAGAAACAGTAACAAATCATGCGAGAACATAAGAAAACGTGCGAGAACGTCTAAAAACAGACAAAACGCGCAAAAACTGACGAAAACGTGCGAAAACAGACGAAACGCGCGAAAGCTGACGAAACCGCGCGAAAGCCGACGAAAACGCGCAAATGCGGACGAAAGCGTAAGAAAATGTCCAAAAATAGACGAAAACGTGCAAAAACGTGTGAAAATGAAAGAAAACGTGCGAAAGCGGACGAAAACAGAAGAAAAAATGTGAAAACAGACGAAAACGTATGAAAACGTGCCAAAACGGGTGAAAACGTGCGAAAACGTAAGAAATCGTGCGAGAACATAAGAAAACGTGCGAGAACGTCTAAAAAATAACGAAAACGCGCGAAAACGTGCGAAAACAGATGAAAACACGCGAAAGCGTACGAAAACGTGCGAAAGCAGATGAAAAAGTATGAAAACGTACAAAAACGTATAAGAACATAAAAAAACGTAAAAGAACGTACAAACACGTACAAAAACGCAAAAAACATAAAAAAAAACCATAAAAAACGTAAAAACGTAAAAAACATACAAAATGTCAACCAGGTTAATTAATTGCAATTTGGGCAAGATTTGTCAACTCTACAAATAATGAGGGAGTGGTTAGTGTGAGTTTTAGTAAATTTATACTTTTGGTCCCTCCATGCTTTTATTAATCTTAAATCTTATCTTTTTAATCTAATGAAATGAATGGTCTAGATTTATCCCTTAGTATGTACGGAGAAACTAATGTGCAAAATAACTCACCTCTATGACACTAGTTAATTTAAAAACCTTTCCATTTATGTTTGTTTTAAAATCTTTCTAAAAATCCTTTAATTTTATAAATTTTCATGCCATTTATAAAATTAGGGTTGTCATTTTTATAATATTTCTAAGTATAATTAAGTGATCTTACTACAGATAAGGTTAATTCCTCACGGGAAATAATCAAACCCTAGTAACGATTAACGGCATATTTAAAATACTATTAAAACCGTTTATGTAAATTTTATGTATTCTTGCATGTTCCGTCGCGGGTTACCTTGCGGAAACCACTAAACCCCTGCGTTATAGAACGTTTGCAAGAAAATTACAAAATTTACGTATATAGTCCATGATTTTGCAAAGTGTATGTATCAATATACGCACAATAAGCATCATGTACGTTAGTCCATATTAATTTTTGAAAATCGTTTTTTGCATAATTATAAAACGCCATAAATATAAAACATGCAAAACATATTAAGCAAAATTAATCATACTAAACTAGAATCAGTTACGCAATTAATTCAACAAAGGGTCTTCCCTAATATTGCAATTAAATCATTCACATAACAAATTCATATGCATATATATTTTAAGCTTAATAAACCATGGGTTACATGCATGTAATCCATGGTTGACAATTTATAACAGAATAAATAAGCAACAAATATCTATAGCAAATCTAAAACACAAATAAAACAAATAAGCATTTTAGGAAATCATGTAAAATATATCCCTATATATTATTACCTTAATTACGTGACCAATTTTAAGAAAGATTATTTCTATAAATAAATTCCTAAAATATATTTTCACATAAAAGGCAACAATTACACATATATAGGCGCTGAATTTTACATAATTTTTTATGTAATTACTACGTTATATGATTTGGCTCGTGATGCCACTGTTGAAAATTGTTATCTAAATAACCTAATATTACAAGAATATTAAGCGAGCTACGCAACGGATCTAATTCATATAATATAAATAATTAACACATAAAAACATAAATAATGAAACATACCGTTAGCAATCAAGCCAGTGTCGAACGCAAGCTTCTTTGAGTACGCGCACGTGTGTAATAAACGTGCTTACCGAAAACTACTCCAAGTTACTAAGGTAAGTAAGCTCCACACGGTTCATACACTACACGTCAAGCAGTATCACCCGAATGCTAGTTCTTGACCAACGAATAAGTAAACACCAAGAAAATCAAAACACAAAAACCCTAAGGGTTGTTTGTTTGCGATTGAACCAAGAAGAGAAAAAGAGAAGATTGTGAATTATGAGCTCTAGGATCCTCCTTATATAGGGATGATTTTAGGGTTTACCTAAAATACATACCTTGTAGAAAAAGATAGCTCAAAACCCAACCCAAACCCCCTTGGTCCATATGACGGTCGGAACACAATCTACACCCCTGGTTGACTTTTTGACGTTTCTAAGTATTTTAATATTAATTACATTTAATTACCCATTAATTAAAAAGCCTTATTAGTTAGTTACATCTAACGAACTAATTAACGACAATTTCTTTCGTCAAATCATATATTAATATAAATAATAAATATACAATTATATTATTATTAACATTAATAGAATGATACCTAAATGTATAACGTGTGTGACCCTGTAGGCTCACGTACTTCTAGCCATATAAATATTCATATGACATGAGCACAAACCCAACACTCCGTAGCTTGGAAAGTAACCTCTTTTTCTTCGAAGCCTCGCAGTGATCAAGATTTCTTGGCTAGGGGACAGAGATTGTTAAACTCTTCTTCCGGAAGTTTTCAAAAGACTCCGAGGACTTGAGAGTGTTCCTCAAGAAATCAAGCTCATCCATCATCTCCAAGTTATCAGCCCTAAAGATCCTTCACCAACTTGCTACCTTCGAAGTCTTGATCATTCCTTGCCTTCTCTAAGTTGGCTTCAAGTTTGCCAATTTCATGCTTATACTCAGAGTGCTTTCCTTTCAAATCGCACTTCTGTACGGAGCTTCGAAGCCTCGTTTGGAAGGCTTTGAGCTTCGTTATTCATCATATTATCGGCAATGGCAAAATGAAGGGCCTCGACGTCATGAAAATTCACCAACTTCTCGAGTCTCCTCTGAACTTTCGAGCAAGGGAGCCTAGATATGATGTTGTGAGATGAATATGATTATTGAATACCATGAAAACAAAAACAATAGTGGACATTGTTAAGAGAAGAATAATGACTTGTGACAAAAGGATAATTGACGCCAACCCCCTCCAAGCCAAGCTCATGAGCCCACCGCTCTAACATGCTTCACTACACCTTTTGGAGCCGATCCTAGGGCTTTGAGCGGAAGAATATTCCGTTTCGAGTTTCCCATCCTTCCTCTTCATAGCTTTAGTTGGACACTACCAGATCCAAAACCTACCACTTGTTTTCTCTTGGAAGAATACTCTTCTTCATGGTTGGCTTTTGTAATTGATCTTCTTTGGACAACCCTACTCGTAATCTCGGGATTTGCTTCCTTAGAAGAAGTCCCCTCCTCATGAACTTCAATGACCTTTTGATCATTGGGACCTAAGGAGCCTGCATCCTACTCCTCATCACCCTAAGGCTTAAAGGCCTAAAAATATAGGCTTCCCACTATAAGGGGGTGTTCACTGGTCTAGCTAAGAAGTTTACACTCCGATTTTCAGGGACGTGGAGAAAATTTTTCAAAGTCATTACTACAAAGCAACTACAAAAGACATCAAACAAAAAAATGTTTAAATTATAAAAAGCATACTAACATCAAAAAGCATACCATCACCATCAACAAGGAGGGCATGTTTCATGGGAGCTTCCTCCCAAGAACTAGCCAAACCAACAAGGTGCAAGATGGGCTCAGGAAATATTTGAGCTTCTATAGGGTGACGAATGAGACGAGCACAAAGGTCAACATTGAATGGTTCAGTAGATAAGGAAAGTTGAAGGTACTGAGACCATGTTTGAAGGTAGTTAACAAGCTAAGATGTTCTTAATAAATGAATGATTCTTGGATGTAAATGAATTTTGACTTTAAGTCATAGATATTGACATTGGTCATTGACGTTTAAAAGAGAATTGGAATTGAAGAGACAACCCTATTTTGAAAAATAAACCAATCTTGAGCAAGACACACACTACACATAGACCTAAATAGAGCCAAGGTATGCTCCCCACCGTAAGCCTTACATGCTATGGCAAAAGGAGGTCAAATGAGCGATCCCAAATGGGTTGACAAAGGAGAAGTGACACTTAGAAATATTTGAGAACATCATGAAAAAATTTGTTGAATGGTACAAAGAAATTCCCAATTGAAAAAAGAGTCAAGTAAGGGTTACATAGCCTACCAGAGCATCCATCGCTGTCTGGTCGACGGTGGGAAACATAGGCTCAAAGAAAGGGAATCTCATATTCATCAACGAAGTCAAGATATTCCTCGTTTGAAACAAAACACGGAACAATTCTAAGATTCTGTTTCGACATCGAAGGAAAAGAAAACCAAAAGATGTAAAAGGAAGAAGAACAAACCTAAGAAGTAAGTGGGTCACCGGAAAATCTTTTAATATGTCAGAGAAATAGTGGAAAAAAATTTCGAGGAAGGTAAAAAATGATAAAAATAAAGGGTGTAATGTATTTATATTTTTGCTTAGTTGATCTGGGCCGTACGCGTGCCCCCACTAATCCATAACCGTCGTTTTATGACTGGGCGCGTGGGTACACGCGTTGATAAAAGCAGTAAAACCACTCAAGTACTTCCTCGGTAAAGAAAATGTCAGGCACAAAAAAGACGTTTCGGAGGATCCGACATTTAACTTTTGAAAAGATGTTTCAAAAAGCCCGGCAAAAATGCCACAAAGGTTATAAGAGTCCGATTCATTATGCCCCGAGTATGGCACAACACATAAAACTGGTGAGCTTGATGGTGTACCCCAGGCTACGATTGTAGCCTAAGCTCGGAAAGGTACACATACGATGCTCAAAGTAACCATCGACTTCAAGTCTACTAAGCTATTGTAAGATAATCCACCAATACACAAGAGTTCATCTCATAAAGCCTATTCATCCGAGAGATCTTAATCTCTTTGCAGATCTAGGCTCCACACTAGAAGACATGTGTAGGCCCAATCACCAATAGCGTGTTTCCTATGTTTTTGTGCGTGCAACACCTCCACATGGACACGATCTTGAAGCCTATACTTGGAACTCTCCTATTGGCTTCCAACCAACCCGACTTAGGGTATGTTTGGCAAAACTAGCTGTAAAATGTATGCTGTAAGCTGTAAATTGTAAGCTGTAAACTGCAAAGCTGTTAACATGAACTACAAACTGTATATTTTTTTCAATAAAAGTGTTTGGTAAATTAATTGTTGACTGTAATTATAAGATGCAAAATGACTTAAAAAGACATATTTAAATAGATTATATTATGGTTGGAGGGTATATCAGTAATTTACAGACTTAACAGCTCCTAACAATTTTAAAAGCTTCATCAATCAGCTTTTCATTTAGGAGCTACTTGTTTAAAATAAAAGCTTAAGGTTGATGCATCCAAACAAAGCTATTTATTCTGGAAGAGATTATATTTATAACAAAAAGCTTCAAAAAAGCTCATGCCAAACAGGTGCTTAGACATGTGACATGCTTTAGGTGTTTCCTGAAACTCGTCTATAAATCCCTATTTCATTCATACATTTTAGGTATGTCATCACCCCATTATTACTTTCTCTCCCAAAAACACTTACCCTAACATACAAATAATTTATTTTCACGTCAAAGTAGGTTTGCAAGGTCAACCCATGTGCTCCGACTAATGTAGTGTGTTTCTTTATCTTATTTTTGGCCATCTCAAGCTATTAAAAGTATCTTGTTGACGATTCAAATAGGCTCTCATTAAGTAAGCGTAATCCACTGCACGATCGTATACCGAGCTATGTCACGCAGAGGCGGAGCCAGTAGGGTGGCTAGCGGGTGCTCACACTACAAGAAAAAGGGGCTTTAATGACAAAAATTGAGTGACGACTTTCTTTTTTGGTCACAATTCAGTGACGATATAATTTATGGTCACTATTTTTGGTCACTGGTCAAAAGTCGGTGACGAAACTTATAAGTGGACACTATGTAGTCACTAAATTACGTTCTATGTATTTTTTATCTAGGGTAGTGACGAGATATTTGGTCATTGATATGATAAACATCGGTGACGATAAATTTGGTCACTATTTCACGTATCGTTAATTCTATAAAATGATTAATATAAAGGCATTTACGTATATATTACTAAAACTCGCATATTCGTATATTTACTTAAAAATCGTAAATACTACCATACGATACACATAAAAAACATACATTATGAAGAAATATGTTAAGTTGTAAAAATTTAACTTTGTTTGTGCAAAAAATAACTTGCAAAAAAAAGCCAATTTTTGTTTTGTGTATTTAATACAAAAAAAAAAACTTGCAAAAAAAATAACTTGCAAGAAATTGTTATAATTCATAATCCATGACTAAAAAAAAATCTATCATCTAAAAAATATATCATTCTTATCCATCTAATATCCATCTTCATAGCCATCTTATATTCCATCTAAAAAACTTATCCAGCGCATATCAAAAAAAAAATCAGATTCCATCGCAAAACACCACCATCAATCCAACATGTTAAATGTAAATCGCATCATTATCTTCAAGCTCAAATCCACCTTCGTCACATTCATCTGCAAGCTAAATCGCGCGGTTGAAAATCGGATTCGGATCGAGCCCGTAGTGTTAGGGATTGCTTGGTTGCGTAACGGATTGCTTCGGTTGGTTTAAGGATTGGTGAAAATCAAGCTCTCATTGTGTTACGGTTGCGCGATTTCTCATCTAACTTCTCTGCTTGTTATACTCATAAATTTGATTGTTAGGTTTAAATTAGGGCTTGTAATGTGAATTAGGTGAATTTGATTGTGTGATTAAAGTGTGATTTCATTCGTTTTGCACATTTTTATTGTATACAATTTGACCAAACTTACGTTTTAGTCGAAAACTTTGGATCGTAGCAGGCTCTTGTCACAACATCTGGCTTTAGACAAGCTTTTTGTGGAAAACTGGCCATGTGGTAGGACTTGTATCCTAAATTAATAGTAACCTAGCTAGCTCGTTAATCTAATCTCCATTTGTTTTTTTTATTTCAACACTTTATGGTTTCAAATGAACGTCAACTGTTACAACTTGTGTATTATGACTTTGAAATAACATATTCATTTTAAATTTTGAAGGAAAAATAGTCGCATATAAACTTGATCATAGTTGACAAGTTTCGCGCATTTGTTGTCTAGCTATTTAAATATGTTTTTAATAAGGAATTTAGTTTTTTCCTCTAGTGTCGATATATTTTGTGTGGACGAATATCTGGTCAATATATTTAGATGTTGTTTAATAGTATGAAGTTCATAATATAGGAATTTGTTTTCAGGAACTCTTTTTATTATTAGAGCATATGGACAAGTCTAGAACGCATATTGCACCGCGCACAAACGACCCTAGATATAAATTGAGAGTGGAGGAATTTCTTGAATATGCTTATCGTCACAAACACGAGTCATTAGAAATTCCATGCCCTTGCAAAAATTGCAACAATTTTCGTGACCATAATAAATCCACCATTTATTCACATTTGATGCAAAAGGGATCTTGTCTAGTACGATAAGTGGACATGTCATAGGGGTGTTTGTGAGACGAGTATGTCATCATCAGATGACGTGGAAGGTGGGTGAGGGTTATGACAACATGAAATGACATCCTGCTACTATGACTTGATGTGAGATGTTTATAACACTAGGTAAAAGTAAAATGGCGGTTAATAACTGGAAAACTAGTGGTGACTTCTTTCATCTAACCCGAGCAAAGATTTAGAAAAGTCTACGTAGAATTGTTAGATGACTCATAATCAAGATCCGCGTTACAAAGGATGCAAAAAATATTCGAAGTTTTCTTTACATTGTCGCCATTTTACATGTAAAAAACAACAAGTGGTTGGTTCCAATATGTCATATTTGAGTTATATTCTTTGCGTATTCAGAAAAGCACTTCCAACTCCGTCCTTTGTTCCAAAAAATTATTACGAAGCAAAAACGTACATACGTGACTTGGGGTTTAAGAGTGAGAAAATTCATGCATGTGTTAATGATTGTGTTCTTTATAGAAAAAAATATAAATCATTGACACATTGTCCAATTCCTAAGTTAGAGAGAGGGGGGGGCGAAACTCGACTTTAAAGGAAAAGATAATAATGTACCACGAAAAGTCCTTCATTACTTTCCTGTAATTCCTAGGCTTCAAAGATTATTTATAGATCCACAAGTTGCTTGTGAGATGAGGTGGCATAAGGAGAAAAGAATTAACGATGATAACATACTTAGACATCCCGCAGACAGCGAGGCTTAGAAACATCTCGACAAAGTGGATCCTTCTTTCGCTAATGATCCACGCAGTGTACGCTTAGGGTTGGCTACAGATGGATTTAATCCGTTTAGTAACCTAAGTAGTTTGCATAGCACATGGCCCGTCTTTCTTGTCCCGTATAACCTGCCTCCGTGGAAGTGTATGAAAGATCCATTTATGCTTATGTCAATGTTGATTCCGGGTCCCACATCACCCGGAGATAATATTAATGTTTACCTACAACCTCTTATTGATGAACTAAATGACTTGTGGAATGGTGTTGATGCTTATGACGCACATAAAAAAGAAACTTTTTTACTGCGTGCGGCTCTATTTATGACAATAATGATTTTCTGCTTATGGTATGCTCTCGCGGCGGAGTTGTTAAGGGTTACAATGCCCTATCCACATGCATGAATGGAAACGTCATCTCATTACTTGACTCTACAGTAAAAAACGTGTTGTTACATGGGGATCAGAAGGTTGTTGGCCCCAAATTTTTTTAGGGGTTCATAACGGTGGCGAAAAGATACCTTAAATTTTGTGGGAAGATAGAGTCTAGTGGCCGATCAGTATCCTAAGTCGGGGATGTGTTTCTTCATGGATGTTGATTTGTTTTTCAATGGTATATATGAGAAAGCGTAAGCATTCACGCGGAGAAAAAAAAGATGGGAATAAAAAGTAGGTGGTGTTATTCGAGATTCCTGTAATGGTCTAATGTTGAATTGAGACATAACAATTTAATGTTATGCATGTTGTTAGGATTGTGGCAGAAAGTGTAATAGGCACATTATTCAAACATTGGGTGGGAAGATAAGACACGTGGAAATTCGTAAGGTTTTGTCTGGAATAAGTTTGATGAAAAAGTTTACATTTGCAGGAAGATGGTAACTCATTTATAATGCCGATGGCTTGTACCTACTAACAAAGGATGAGGATGAGAAACGAAAAATATTAGATTTCTTGAAGTCACTTAAGTTTCCTGATGGATTTTCCTCGAACATATCTAGATGCATAAAAGAGGAAGAATTTCAATTGTCTCGTATGAAAAGTCATGACTTTTATGTCTTCATTCAACGAGTGTTGCCCTTGTCAATTAGGGGTTCCTTAACAAGAGAAGTTCGACTTGTGTTATATGAACTAAGCGAGTTCATACGAATATTATGTGCACGAAACACGTCCTTAGATGTTCTTGAGGAACAAGAGGCGAAGATTGTTGTCATTTTGTGTAAGCTTGAGAAGATATTTCCTGAATCGTTCTTTGACATGATGATACATCTTTTGATTCATTTACCAAGTGAAGTAAAGAAAGGCGGTCCACCCGAATATCGATGGATGTTCCCATTTGAAAGGTAATCATATATTTCAAATATTTGAAACACTTGCTAATTTTGATAAGACTAATTACTTATTATTATATTTTCAGGAAAATGCGCGAATTAAAAGGATATGTTAAAAACAATGCTCGTCCGGAAGGATGTATTGTTCAGAGATACATAGACAAGGAATGTCTAACATTTTGCTCTATGTATCTAAATGACGTTGATACAATCTTCAACAAGGTTGAGCGTAATAATGAAATGGTAGACTTTGGTGGTGAAATTTCTATCTTTTCATGCAAAGGACGTCCATTTGGTATTACTGAAGAACGTGTTATGAGTGGCACTGAATTAGGGGAGATTCATACATATATTTTAAATAATTGCCCAGAACTGAAAGAACTAGAAAAGTAAGTACACTCTTTCATTTAATGACATTTTATTATTGGTTTTATGTATAGTAATGATGTTGCTTAAGTGTCAATTTCCACAGTGAACATAAAGCTCAACTTGAGGCAGAAAACAATAGAAATGTAAATGAAACTCATGATAAACAGTTTACCTATTGGCTTCAACAACGTGTAAGAGTCACCTTTCTCATTTATTGCTTGAAAATTGAATATGAAATTTTTTAACATTGGTTAACATGTACTTTACATGTTTTGTGTTTAGGTAAATGATTGTCAAGAATCCTTTGTTCGAGTCTTGTCACGTGGACCATTATCAATGAACCGATATAGTGGATGTGTGGTGAATGGGTACAGGTTCCACACCAAAATTCATGAAATAGATACGAAAACTCAAGATAGTGGCATTATGGTGAAAGGTGAGTATGGCGAAGACATTACTGACTACTATGGGATATTACAGGAGGTATTGGAGGTGGAATACTTGGGAGAAAATAAAAGAGTCTTAGTATTTAAGTGTGATTGGTTTAAGGTCGGTGATAAGAAAGGACTCCAAGTTGATAGAGAATCTGCTGCTATTAGTATCAACATGTCTCGAAAATGGTTCAAAGATCAACCATATATTCTTGCATCTCAAGCCAAACAGGTTTTCTACGTACCAGACCTTAAATTGGGTAAACATTGGTATGTGGTAGAAAGTAGTCCTCCTCGCAAATTGTTTGATGTTCCGGTGCATGAAGTGTATCAGGAACACGAGGCACATTCAAGTGTAATTTCTAATTACAATGTTGAACCATCATCACTGACGAGAGGTACCATTCCATTGGAGTTGGTGGATGCCTCAACCGTTCGATCAAGTCAAAAGCGTCATGGAATAGATGAATATAGTAGTGGCGATGAGGAAATTGACCCAACAAATTTAGAATTCTCTGAGAACGAGGAATCATCACAAGAGGAATACTCCGATTCAGATTAGCTTTTTTTATGATTATAACGAAAAGTGCTCAAGTTCTGTTCTTTTGCTGAGTGGAACTAAATTTTAGGTGGCTAGTCGTGACTTATTCCGAGGAATGTTTTGCCCGTGTTGGTTTTGATTACTATTTGCTGCTTCTTGTTTTTTAGACATTCTCGTATGTTAAGATTTTTTTCAGTTATATTTTGGTTGAAGTGTTATGGTAAAAATATGTTTTATTTATATGTGTGGCAGAGGATTAAAATAGGCAGCCTCTTCTATCTCTTTGTTTATTGAAACTACTTATTTTGCCCTAGCATGCTCTACTAATCTGTTGTTGCAATTTAATGGATTATCACTTACTAACTCAACTAATTACCGTTTAATTCTGTTAAATTTCAGGTTTTTTGAGCAGAAATTGAAGATAAACGATTAGGATTCTATACTTCTGGTAATTCAGTTTTGCCCTATTTTTACTCTTACGGATTGTAGCTATGTTTAGTAGTTATCATAGACTGTTTACTCTTACGTTAAGGGGCGTGTTTCAATTTGCTTGATTTGCGTTATGATATTGAAAATCTGTTTTAGGAGTTTTTAGTGTCTATGATTCTTGGATTATTTTTTAGTCGAATGAGTTTTATATGATAACTAGTTTGGCACTATTTGCAAACAAAGCTGACGTATGGAAACTTACATTAGTATTAAGATCAAGTTGGCCCTTGATTAGTTCTCTACCGCTCTGGGCAGTAACAGTCACTTTCATCGTCTTAGGCGAATTTAACACGCGAGGTTAAAAGTTTGTGTACACCCAAATGATAAATTAAAGGTGGTTGGAATTGTATAGCCTTAGAAAAATGGAATTAATAGAAAATGTGGGTACAAAGATGCATCTACTATTGTAGATGAGCTATAAGCTTGAAGGTTAAGAGGCATATTGCAATGGATATGAATACAGTCTGCTTAGAGTAGAGGAACATAGCAGTTGTTAGTTGAACAACATACTTAGGCAGTTATGATACTACCCTTGTTCGGGTACCCCTATCTTATCTTTTGTCAATTTTCTCCATCAAAAGATTAAATTATCAATACAGTCCCATTAATTTCCTTCTTGACGGAACGAAGTTTGAGTGTGTTATGCAAGATAAAATAGGTTTGAACCAGAGCATCTTGTAACCAGTCTCGTGCTTTTACAGGAGTTTAGAATTGAGAATGAACCTTTTACCTATATGATTTAAGTCATTCCAATCATGTAACTTTTTTTCTGAAGATGTGTTTGATTTTAAGTACTGTTTATGCAAATAAGTCAGAATAATATCACATATCTAACTTAACAATCTTCCTAGTGAGTAGTTGATCAACTAGGTTTGTAATTATCTCCAGAACCATGCGTGTGTGAGTAAGGTTTTCCTGTGCTATTTCTTAGCTCCAAGCAAGTTGAAGGTTCAAAACTGCTCTAATGTTGTTAATTTCATTTAGTATTGTCATGTGTTTGTTTTATATGTAGCCGAGCATTGTTGCAGGTAAATTTTGTCTCCAGTACCATATGTAATTTTCTACCTTGGAATTTTGTATCAGGGAATGGAGAACCCAAGTCATAAAAAACTGAAACAAGTGTCAGGGAAAAGACAATATCAGGGAGTGGAGAACCCAAGTCATAAAAAGCAAAAGCACATGTCAGGGAAAACGAAGGTGAGATTTGAAAGTTTGAACCGAAATTGTGATGATTAGGAAGAAACATTAGTATGTAAAAGTTATAATAAAAAATGATAGGTAACTGACAAGGAACATGTATTTTTTTTTGCAGAGATTTGATTCTTCCCAGGTGAAATTTAACCAATCAAAGACGGTATATATTCCTAATAAAGCTAACATTTAAAGTTAACTTTTTTATCGTAATTTTAACCAATCAAAGTGTTATTGTTTCAGATGGGGATGGGTGGGCCTGGAAAAGGAGCGTTTACAAGGTATGATCATCAAAAGAAGCTGAGTAGCAAGCCAAGCAGTAGCAAGCCAGTCAGTAGCATGCCAAGTAGGTATTTACGAATGCAAGATGAAGAGTTGCATGTTGAAGAAACAAGGAATTCTATCTCTCCCTCTCAGAGTCGTGGTAGACGAGTAACAACCAGGAACCAAGAAGAGCAATATCTCCATGAACACTATCATGAATATGAAACAAGGAATTCTTTCTCTCCCCCTCAAAGTCATGGGAGACGTGTAAGAATTGATACAAACAAGGCATATCAACAAGAACAACAACATGAAGGTGATTCGATACAAACTGAGACTTACATGAGTGATGATGAAGACGAAGAAGAAAATATTGGTTCAACTTCACACGGTATGCTATTATTATTATTATTAGACTGGGTATCTTTTTTTTGTTCTTTTGCTTTCTGAGTATCTCATATCTGATATTCATGTTGCATCTAGGCACAACAGTTACTCGGAAAGAAACCAGAGCTTTAGGCGAAACTAGAAAGAGTCGATTAAACAAGGGAAGTTTAGTATTTGAAGTTGATGAATCTTTTGGACGCATAATTGGAAAAAACAGTCAAGGGTTTATCACTAAAGGCGGATGTGTAATGAATAAGTATGCGAAGTTAGATGGAACAACTTGGAAAAAGCAACCGGAACTATTGAAGACTGATATAATCTCTAAAACCACGGTAAGTTTGAACTTTCCCGTCATTTTTGTTATATAATTTCCCTAATTTTTATGGTTTTGAAGCTAGGTGCAGTCATTATTTTTAGATTTGTCATTATTTCTTGGTTAGAGCTATCATTACATAACTTTAGAGGAGATGCTTATTTTGTTAGTTGTCATCGTCCCATATAGGCACTTTATTAATACAAGTAACACTTAATATTCTTGACACTGTGTATGTGTGTATACACAACGTGTGGTAGCTGGCCTACATACCTACTAGTATTATAAAGAGGGTGAGTTTTTTCTGACCAAGAAGTTCTACGTCAACTGTATCAGATGCTACCTGAGTTTTGCTTAGAGCAGTTCACAACAGATTTAAAAATCTATACAACAAATCTTTTGGGACTATTGAAAATGACATGGAACTTGTGGAGTGTATGTGGCCGGTATTTACTCGCATTACTATTTTGTTTGTCATGAGAAATTTGTTCTTTTCAACTTTGTTTTCCGGCCTTTTTGGTGAACACATGAATGAGATTGGGCTTTG
>BQNB010110470.1:0-22548 GCA_026074375.1 Tanacetum coccineum | reverse complement strand
CATATACTTTCTCTCACTAAACATCACAACCCATATCTCTCTCTCTTGTTCTTGGTAGATCATTAGATTACATGTTTCTTTAATAGGGCAACAACTGAGCATTTGTGTACCCAAATCAATGTATAACGAAAGTATCCCAAAACAGTGTTCTCAAAATAGTTTATCCCCGAATAGTATAACCAGAATACTATATCCAAAATAGTGTATTCGACGTTGGCCGTCCGACAACTCAATGTTGGGACGCGTCCGAAATAAAAATCAATAGTATAGGCTTGCTTGTATATAAATAATATCAAAGTACGAGTATGCATGGCGATATATAGAGCGTTGCAAGGCAAGCATGTCAACCAAAGATTTACAAAACTCCTAAAACTCCCAAAACATAACAACTCACACTATCAAAACTCCCAAAACATAGATACCAACATAACGCTCAAAATTAGGTGTTTGTAACCGTATATACGTATAAATATACCCAAGAGGTACGAACGGCAAACAAGCACCATCATGGTTCTACACAGAATAAGCACTTTGGGCCATCATATCATATAACAACATTGCTACTTAAAGCACATCTCAATCCATATTGCTACCCGCAATATTTATCTACCAAAACTCATAGGGAATTATGCAATACACAACATAACTACCCAAGACACATCCTCAACTAACATCGCAACCATCGACATATCTACCTAAGCTTTCAGGGCATCATGCTATACAACTAAGGCAGCATGGCAAGCACTAGGCAATCAACAACACTCTAGATCTTAACACTCGCAAGTGTTCTCGTATCACATCACTACACGAAAGTACGTATTACCTAATACGTACGCTCGAGGTCAACTCATTTTTAGGTGGTCTCACTACTCACACATCCCTCCAGTTCCTCTAACATAGCTTAAGAAAATTACCCCCATCATTTCATAGTCCTTCGTGAATTAAGCATAGTTGATTAGGCTATGCGTAATTTAGGAAGTACCATGAATTGCTCGGGGTAATTGGCTTTCGCCATGTTTAAGGTTTTACAAAAACTCTAGTTTGGTTATAGTTGCGTTTTTACAAAATTTCCTTTTTTTATAAAAACTGGCATTCTCTACCCTTGGCTCTGGATACCAATCTGTCACACCCCGTCAGTGGCGAAAACACAAGAATGCGACATAATGATTCACATCGCACAAGATACAAGTTCATACTATACATTAATTTACAAAAGTTTATCTACAAAAGTTTACAATTTCGCAACCTCAAAAAAATTCAAACGGTTGTCCTTCAATAAAATCTCAAATGTATTCATCTTTGGTCCCCAATACTCCTCATTTACCTTTGCTAACAACACACCTGAAAATGTTACTCGAAAACGTCAACAATAATGTTGGTGAGCTCGTAGGTTTGACCTAAACCTAGTTGTTGTGCCAATATCTCAAACAATTGGACAATTGTGCTATATGACAGTGAATATATACAATCAATCACAAACTCACGACTTAGCATCCCTGCTAATCCTGTACCAAGATCTAGCATCCCCGCTAGTCTTATCATAACGTGTCCCACCGCTCTTAGGATCGCAACCCCGAATGACTTACCGCACCTAAAGCCTACCAGCTGGTGATATATTTAGGGCGAAGAACCACACAGATACTGGGGTAGGCGTACCTCGCCGATCTAATGATCACGCAAAGTTAGGGTAGGCGTACCCAGCTGATCCAAATAACCACGTAACACATAATATTCACATAGCAGTCATAAGCACATAACATTGTCCCAAAAACAAAACCACATTTCGCACATTTCAGAAACAGTTCAAAACACATTTGAGTATTATTTTCCCCCAACGGAAAAGATTTAAAAAGTGGGGCTATGAGAACTCACCTCAACAGATGATAATAACCGCACAGATAATCTCTACACAACGAACCAAACAATCTCTAACGAACCAAACAATCTCTACCACGCACAACGGTACCCGGCCACGACCTAATCATTAATTTCACCTTATTAATATTTATCGTACAAATTTCCCTATTGTACAAGCGTTCATCTTTACTCACACCAATTTCTTATTCTCGTTTTAAACCTTTATTTCTATTACAAACCTTTATCCTTATTACCAAAACACTTGTTCTCATTTCAAGACCTCACTCTCATTACAAAACGTTTTGGTATCATGGTTGTGTGGTAACTATGTAAAACAACTCGATGCACTTGGGCTAAGTTCGACGTCAACACAAAATACTCAAAACACATCTGATAACGAAACAATTGCCTAAACAATCCAAGGAAATCCGACGAGAAATGAGTATGAATTCAAAGATCAAAAATAAATGAATTAACATCTTCGTACTCGATATGATATATATATATATATATTTAATATATATAAGTACATAACACTTAAAATAAAATAATAATATTTTATTATTATTTACGTCTTTTTACCGGGCTAAAAGGGGTAAATATGAATCTCGTCATCTTAGTACGTCCACGTTCAATCGTTTAACCTTAACACTTAACGTTTACAAAAGTCGTTTCTTTTTTTGTCCTTTAGTTGAGTCGACACAAAATAATTATTCCATATTATTTTCTAAGTGTGATATTTTCACAAAATTTCGACATGACCCTTTCGTTTGTAAAAGGTTTCCAAGGTTTCCAAACCTTATATTTCAATACTTTCTACAATTTTCCAAGATTCCGACAAAATGCCAAAAGTCCATATTTTCAAAGCGTTTATCCATTTATTACTAAAATCGACCATATTAACCGTTTTCCACTATTGTAAGTACCCGTAAGTCCATTTATCCGTCTTAGCGGTTCAAACTATTCAATTTTCACCTATTGGGCCCAAGTCCAATATTAGTCTACTAACACTTGTTAGATGTCCAAACATATGCCTCATCCTAAAATTCCATTTGATCTATTAGTCTCATTACTAGTCATTGGGCTCCTTACGGCCCATTACGGTGCTTAATATTTTAGCCCGATAGTTAAAACAAAGTCGCCATACCCTTTTTTAAGCCAAAATATAAGCCTAAACCGAATAAGCATAGCATAAATTAAAACCGAAGTTTAAATAAGCTATAAGCTAAATTAAGCCGGATACGACACCGAATAAACCATAGATAAGCCGAAATCCAATAAGCCAACATAAGCCAAAATCCAATAAGCTATATACCCAATATAAGCCGAAACTAAATAAGCCAAAACAAATAAGCCATAAGCTCGAATAAGCTAAACCAAATAGGCCAAAAATAATATAAATGGGCCAAGCCCAATATTCTTTTTCTTTCTTCTTTTTTTTGTTGGGCCGAAACAAGCAATAAGCCCAAAATAGTCAAATAAGCCCTAAATAAACCTATTTTAAAGCTAGGTTTCAAAATAAGCACTTTTTTAACACATGTTATTTTACCACCACAACCATGATATTAAAATGACCCTTCATTGTTATTTTCTTTTTGTATTCGATGCAAACAAACACCCTTTAAATCATACGTTTCATTTTCGAGTTTTGATTTTTACGATGATCAACTTGTACAACTAACATTAAGACACCCTAATAAGCATAAAAGTACAACTTATTTAAGGTTTAGATAAACTTACAAAGAGGGTGCGGAGTCTAATAGAACTCCTTAGATCGTTTAAGCTCAGTTTGTTTAGAACTTATACCTAGGATAGTATAGTAACAATGATATATAAATTGCACAGCATAAATAAACAAGAACAAATCAAAGTTACTACAAGGTTTTTCTTTTATTCAACACAGCCCTAATATTATTTGATCAAGATAATACGGTTACCACCTGTAACAGGGATCAACGATCCTTGAGGCTAAACACTATAGACGTCTATCTACTCTACAATACAAACACACGCCACACCTTTGGTACACACAGACTATACTAGTCGACTCTCATGTGTTTCTTATCTGTGTACAAAACTTATGACCTATATCTCTTTATATACTAGAGATATTAGGTTTACAAAGGATAAGAACAAATAATATCTTTTAAACATTAAGCTTTATCTTCTGAATCTTTATCTTCTTAAGGAGATCTTCCAGAATCTTAATATTCTCCTACATCTTGTAGAATTCTTTAATGACAATTTTGATCCTTTTGTTTCATTACTTGTTTCTTTTGTCTCATCAAATCTATAATTCCCAACAGAGGGTTTTGAAAGCGAGATTTAACACGAAACCGACAACCCAAACGTTGTTTTTATGAACCCACGCCTATTGGTATCAACTAGGATGACTTAGACCTTCATTTTCTTGATCAAAACTTGAAAAATGAATGTGTTTTTGTGTGTGTGAGGGCTCGAAATCAAGCAAGGGAGGGAGGAGAGAAAACTAGTGTTTTTTGTAAATATGTATTTTTGAAATGATGAAATGGAGAATAAAAATGGTATCAATGGAGACACACTTCCTAAATAAGTGCCTTGTGGTCTCCTTGGGTACCTTTGGACATTCAAGGCATCCTAGGGGTCTCGGTGTCTTCTTTTTGTGTCGGTTTCACTTAAAACTCAAAATCCGTGACTTTAAAATATTTCTCAAAGTTCCGTAATATTTTTATTGATCTTAAAAACATTTTTCCAATAATCTAGGTTATTTACACGATACATTTTCAGCGTAAATTTTCCAAAATTCATGTTGGACATTTATTGGACGTGTCGGGACCAAAATACGAGTTTACTTTAAATCAAACCGAAACCTTCTCTCAAGTGTAAAAGTTTTCTTGACTTAAACAATACATCTTATCACTTTAGACTTTGCTCACAAATTTCACTTTTACGACCGATACGCATTTAACTCAAATTTCACGAAAACACCCGTTTTCTGATAACTATTAATTCACACACCAGTGATTTGCGTTCTAAATCAACGTTATTTAAAACATGAATTTATCAAACACCTAAACCCATTAACACACTTCCAAATGTAGTAAAACCCGTTCTCAAATTAATTGTCGTGCCGGTACGCGTTGCGTGACGATTTTCGATAAACGCGAGAAAACTTCCTAGAAAGCATTGAATGACCACATAACCACTCCAAAGAAAGACGAATCAAAAGTGATTCTCTTACGATACTTATGACTCTCCCGAAACCCGGTTATACCGTAACTATTTTACGCAAAATAAGTCAACCGAAGTCAACTTTTCAGCTTTCTGCCAACAAAGCCGACAAAATCAAAAGACTCTGATAGAAAATTTACGATATTTTATAATACTTAACCCTGGACAAGTTACCGGTTATCACAGCTAGCTAGGCGGCCAGGTACCTCCTAGCGATTAATCAATTAGGCAGGTATTAATCGGGGATTAATCGGATTAGATTTTTTATACATAAAATTATAAAAGTTTGAAATACATGCCTGATTTGCCCGATTTAGTCGATTTTTGTCCGATTTGGTCGATTTATCACCAATTTGGCCGATTTCTATATGTAACTGAGTTGGCCGATTTAGCCGATTTTTGTTCGATTTGGCCGATTTTATCCGATTAATCGGTATGTTGACCGATTTTTGACTAAACCGATTAATAAAGCCGATTAGTGAAAATCAAGGCGGTTAATCCCTGCCTAGCGCCTAGGCGCCGATTAATCGGCCGCCTAGATCGATTTTTGCGAAACTTAAGGGCCCGTTGGTTGTTGGGAGGTTCTTTAAATTTGGAAAAAGTGGGGGGGTTTTTTTTTTTTTTTTTTTTTTTTTAGGGGGGGGCGTTTTATAAACTTAAAATTAGATGTTTGGTTGCATTTTTAGATGAGAGGGTTTAGGATGCTACCCCAATTATTATGGGATGCATTAAAGTAGGGTGGTTTGAGGGGTTTATGACAAAAGTTGGGACCATGTATTTTTTCTACCTCTCATCTTTTTTTATCCTTTTATTTTAATAGAGTTAACTACATTTTTGGTCCTAATAGTTTGCTGGGTTTAACGGTTTTGATCCAATAGTTTAAAATGTAACAGATACAGTGCATTTTGGGTCGACCCGTAACACTTTGGTCTATTTGTCGTTGACCGTTAATTTGACTCGTTAAAAAAACCTGAAATGACTAAAATACCCTCGGGTGCCGATGTGCAATGACTAAAATGCCCTTTTTCTTTATTATTATTATTATTGTTAATGTTATTATCACAACCTATCTTAGATACACATAAAAATCAGATCTAGGAACTCTCATATCTTCATTTTCACTTCTTCAAGACTTCAACAACCTTCAAATCAAGATCCCATCTCTGTTATAACTTATAACCAAATATTACAAACAGGCTCACTAAACACATGTTTTTCTTATCAAACCATACCACTAACACACTCGCGAATAAATCTGAAACACAAGTTTTTCATGTCAATTCGTGATTAGGTGGTGGTGTTCTGGGTTTGTGATTTGCAATGTTCTTGAAACAAATTTAGAGAGGTGGTGGTGTCGCACATTTAGACGAGTGTTTATTTTTCCTGCGAGGTCGTCTTTCCGGCGAGAGATAAAGGTCCGATCTGGCGAGAAGTAGATGGGTATCAATAGAGGTCCGAACACAAACACATAAAGCTTAAATGGAAGATCTTGTTTTAAAACAAGTTCTTGTGATGGGTTTTGTTGTATTGTTTATTCGAATCGGAAGTAAGTTGGTATCATAATGGAATTAGGTGTGGAGTTCATTTTGTTGTGCCTTGACATTCATTATCTTGTTATGATGTTAGGGAGACTCTTGCAGTTATTATGAGGATGGAGAATTAGAGTGCTATGAAGTTTATAGTTGCTATTTTGTTCTTTGCTGCTGCCATTGATGAGTTCGTGAGTGAGAGTGGTGTTAACGTATGAAAGAGTGTGGTGGCAGATGTGTCATGTTGTTTCTTTTCTTTTTTGAGTTTGGGCTACTGCCATTGACTTGTGCTATCTAAGTAGAGAAGTTTGTATTGGGTTGTGAGAAAAAAAAAGTTTCTTTGTACTATAAATTTTTTTGGGCCACACCAAAAAATTGATTCTTAATTACTTAGCCTATATATAATATATATATATATATAACTAGTATCAAAATATCAATTAAAGTATAGTGAGAAGAGTTCCGTAAGGCTTCTAGAATATTACTTTTACCCAAAGCAAATCCAAAAACCTTCCTGGGTCGTTTCCCGACGAGGCGTGAATGGAAAATCGTGATTAAGTTCGTGATCGCGTATTTGAATGATTCAATGATTTTTTGGATTCTATTTCTACAAATAAGATGCAAAAACAAGTAAAAGCAAGCCTAAAACGAAAGCAATTAAAGTTAAAACACGAAAAATGATAACGGGATCTAAACCCGAGCTTTAAAAACCTAAATCTCCAAATTTAAACCCTACAAACGCAAATTTAATTTTTAAAGGTCCTAAATGATAAAAGAAATTTTTTTAAAAAAAGAATTATATTTTTTTGACTTTTATTTTATTTATTATAAATTAAAAACAGTTTTAACCTAAATTAAATATTAAAAATAGTAAACTAATTATAAAAAATCTGAAAAATTCAGAGAAAATACTTTATACTATGAAGAATCAAAGAAAAATAAGAACTGGAAAAACTAAGCTTATAAATAAGCCCAAAAAACTCAAATAAGCAAATAAGCTATAAACTGAAAACGTGTTTAAATATTTAATGGTGTAGAGTTGTAAACGAAAAAGACCCCAAGGCAGTTGGTGAGTGTGTGGTGTGTTAAGGTGTTGGCTATGTGAAGGGGAGGTCAGAGGTTCGACCCCTGTGACTTCCCTTTTTGAAAAAATATTTTTTTAATTTCTTTTTGAAAAAAAAACTAAAAAGCTAAGAAAAATAAGCAACCCTTAACAAAACAACTTTTTCTAAAAATCAAAAATAAGCTAGAATAAGCTCAAAGAAAATGGCAGTTTTAAGCTTTAAAACTAAATGACAAAAAGTTAGGACAGATTGGACTTAAAGGACTCAATAATCAATAATAAGACTAAATAAGTTAAGAGTAGACCTAAAGCTAATCTAATAATCACTAAGGACTCAAATTAAGCACACCAAATAAGCTTGAAATAAGCTCAAAAGAAGCACAACAGTACTAACTTTGAGATTTTGATTAAAACTGCAAGGCCTTTTCAAAACTCAATAAGCACTAAGATAAGCAAATAAGCTGAACCCAACTAATCTAGGACTACTAATAAGCATTTAGGAATAGATTTGGCGTAACAATAAGCGATAAGCACATTAGCTTAAATAGTTTGACATTTTAGACTCAAAATGATTTTAGACAGCCTTTGACACTACTTTTGACACAAAAAAATAGCTTCAAAAAGCTTATCTCAAAACCTAAAAACTCTAAACAGATGAATATCAACCACAAATGAACACATAAAATCTACTTTTAAGAAATTTGAACTAGAAACAAGCAAGAAAGTGATCTGTCAAAAGTGACAGTTTAGCACTAATATTTTTTTGGATTTTTGAACTTTTTTGTCAAAAGACTGAAACTAAGAACAAAGACTCAAAACAGATTTTTGTATGATACTTGTGACCACATTTTGACACTCAAACATCAACCCAAATGGCTAAATTGAGGAATTCTCACAAATAAGCTGATTTACTATTTTTTTTTGACTTAAAACTTTTGACATCAAATGCAAAACCTAATAAACTAGCTAGAAACAGAATGGAATCTATTTAAACTACTAAATAAGCTAAGTTTAAGCTAAATGAAACTGATTTGAAAGCTAAAAGTGACTTTGAACCTCATTAGACCCATTTTCAATGCTTAACCCAAACACTCCCTTAAAATCTGAAAAACCATTTTTAAACTAAATTACACCTAACTAAGCTATGAATTTTGAAAACAGATTAATATCTAAGATTTAGAAAGACAAATAAGCAAAAATTTAAGGAAATTAAGCATTCTATAATAAGCTAAATCTAAAAGCAGTTTAGACTAAAAACAAGGACAGTTTTAAGAAAACACTACCTAAAAGGCTTCTAAGCTAAAAACTAAATAGATAAGCATTTAAAAGACAGAATAAGCAAATTTAAGCATCAATAAGCCAGACAACAAACACTTAATAAGCAGTTAACAAGCTAAACAGAGAATTAAGCTCTAAAGGAGAAATTTGAAACTCACAGATGCCTTTGCTCAAACAAGGTTACAAATGCTCAAAAGAGCTTATCAACAAGCTCTAGCTTGTTTGCACAAGCTAGTAAAGTCCATAAGCCCGTCCCAATTTGGCTTATCTTCCAATAAGCTGAGGTATTTTGGTGAGAATATGCAAAAGAAAACTCAGTTAAGCTATTGAGAAGCTTAACTGAGTATTAGTGAGTTACAAGAGCTTAAAGAACTTAGAAAAATTGACTTGGAAACAGTTTTAACATAAAAGTATAAGATTAAAAACAGGTTTGCATAACACATTAAAAGCTGAAATTTCATTAAAACTTAAAAGACTACAATGCTTGAAATTTAAAATACAATAAGTAAAACAAATAAGCTGTAAATAATTTTAAAAACAAGTCTACACTACTCCTACCCTACACTACATGCCCCCGTAGCTTGATTTCTAGCCCTATTTATATAAAACAAATGAAGAGGAGCTTCTTGATCTTGTGTTTGTTGTGTAAGAGGCTTCAAAAGCTTCATCACAGCCCTTCAATTTTCTTGTTCTCCAAGTTCATGAATCACAACCTTTGATTAATTTTGACCAATAAAACCCCATGGGATTGCTAAGGTGGAGTTGTCCTTTTCAGGGGTAGGGTTTTGAGTGGGGTTGAGAGGGGTTTTGTCGTGGTGTAGGGGATCATGTGAAGGGGATGATGAATAGTGGGTTTTGGCGGGTAATTGTTTTTGGCATAAAGTTACTAACGGGGTTAGGGTAAGGGACTAGTGGTGTAGAGGTAAAAAGGTTATAGGGGCTAATTTTGTTAGTCCTTAAGGACTAACTGTGTAAAGGGTTAATGGTGTAGTGGGTTAACGGTGGGTTTGGGCCTAGGTTAATAGTTTGGGCCAGGTTTTTTTATTAAAAAGGGGATTGGGTCTAGTTAATGAATTTAGGGCTTTTAATTAAATAATAAGCATTCTTGGGCTGACCCAACCCATTAACTCGGGTACGGGTTGGCCAAATAAGATGCTTATGTCTTCGGCTTTGATTTAGACTTGTTGACTTTTTGATTTTGACTTTTTCACGCTCTTTTCATTTTCGTGCTTGGTTTGGTCCTTTTGGCTTGATTTTGTGTCTTTTTGTCGATATCCGTTCCCTGCACAATATAAATGCAAAACACACAAATACAATGCATTTTTTGTATGTTTTGGTCATTTTAGGCTTGTTTTTGTAGGTAAAAGGTATGTGTAATTAAGAACATATCAAAATCCCCCATACTAAACTATTGTCGTATCCTTACGCAATGCTATAAGTAAACATTTTAGAAAACCAAGAATCCCAATCCCCCTCGACTAATTACCTCGAAAAGTAGTTAAGTGTTCATCAAGGGGAATTAAAAAATTATTAGTTTTGAAAAGCCTCGTTTTGACCATTTTTATAAATCTATACTAACTACTACACATATTTTATTTTTTTTCCTTTTTTTTCTAACTAGAATGTTTGGACTTTCGTTATTTCATAACCTTTAGGGTCATAGAATAAGAAGCACTTCAATTCTAAAATGCCCAAAAAAGATAAATTCATCGTCCCCGATTTTTTACTTGTCCCAAACCAAGCTCAAAAACGAAATCACCGTTAAATATAAGTTAAAATGCTAACACTACTCATACTTGTAACTTGTGAAACTTTTTCGCTCCTGACAATTATTATATATTATGTGAGTGTGCTAATTTCGAATTTCAACCATGGATCAACCTTTTTAAGAAAATTATAATATTTCTATGTTTCACGTTCCACTCAAGAATTATGATTTTGAAGGCGAGATCATTCCATGTAGCGAATTTCTTCTCGGCACATCCCAGCCGAGACCGGCTTAGGTGACCAGGCTTTTGACACCCTACTGAGAATAGTATCGGAACTCACAGACCTTCGGTTTCAAAAACTCTTAGGTTTCCCGTAAAACAATTCATTTATAAAAACCACAACTTAAAATGAAATAGTCTTAGTTCAAAAGCATATTTAAATTTAAGAAAAAAAATTCCCTGTATTTATTAAATCACACTTAACATAATTATGCATCCTTTAAACTAAGGAAATCTTTGACCTTTTAGAAGGCTGCAACATCGGTTGTGAGCCGGCAAGATGCATTAAACTTTTATCAGTCTCGGATAATTACTATGTGTCTTATTTAGAAGACTGCAACATCGGTTGTGAGCCGGCAAGATGCAGTAAAATTTTATTAGCCCACAGTTTATATTATTATTATTATTACCTCATCATTTTTTTACACTTTATATTACCATGATATAGAGAAACTTTCTTTTTAGAAAATTTAAGTATAAATTTGAACTACGACTAAATAAATTATTGTTATCGACTATACTTCAAAAATTGTTGATTTAAGTTTAATTTTCGAAAAGAGCACGTATTATTAGACCGGTTAGAAGCTTATAGGAGAAAAAGCCACAAATTACACTTATGAGCTCTTAAGATTTCCAACTAATCCTTGTTTAGCATCTAACTCATAATTAACTCTATCATTTCTCGTTCTTCGCAAATTTAAGATCTTTAATAAAAAGATCCACGAATGCTTAGTCAAATAAACTAGCTTAGACAAGTTTATAAAGGTTAAGGGACAAAGCTAAGAGATCAACACGCTCGATCGAATCAAAATTTATTCTTATTCTACCCAACAAGAAAGTCAACATTGTGATAAAACACTTATTTTATTTTTGAAAATTTTTTAATTTTTAATTTTTTTTTGGTATTTTGGTGGTAAAACGGGATTACATGAAAACAACGACTGCAGGCACAATCAAATCGATAGATCCCCCCATACTAGAACTGAACATTGTCCTCAATGTTTTAAGAAGGGTCTCTACGTAAATCTAAATCCGTTTATTAAGTATGCACAAAGATAAACGTTAGTCGATAAGATTTAGGATATTGGATTCCCATAATCATGCTAAGGATTGAAGCTCGAGTGAACGAGGGACAAAACCACGATCACGAGAGTCTTCATAATTCGGTCAATCCTGAACATAAAACACAAGCCACAAAAAACACGGAAAATGGAAGAGGCGAGACTCCTCACGTCACACTTATTAGAAATAAAACTAAAAGGATAAGCATGGGTTGCCACCCATGAAGCGCTTATTTTTGTTAACCGAGTCTCGAGCCTGACTCGATCCCCCATACTTGAGCTGGTCAAGGAGGATAGAAATGGAGAAACTGAACATCCAAGATAGAAATGTTCCCTCCATAAATCATCATCGGTCTTTTAGAAAAATCAGAAATGAGCTGGAAAGCTTTAAAGCCCCGATGAGATAAGAGACGAGGAGAATTCTCCTCTTTTGAAGCAAGAGTACCAGTATTGAAAACTTTGTCCTTATTTTCGGATGAAAATGGAAGCAAAGTGTCAATCACTGGACAACGGGTGGGATGGGTGGGTAAAATACTAGGCATAAGAACATTGATACGTGTGAAATACACATATCCATTTATACAAAAAATAGCCCTAAATGACCAAAAACACAGTGAAAATGGCAAAAATATGCTTGTTTTGTGTTTGTGTGTATGCAGGTACAGATAAGACAAAAATCACAAGAAAAACGTCAAAAATGGGCAAACACAAACACGAGGAACGGAAGAGCACAAAGAAGCCGGGAAATCAAGTCAAACAGTCAAAGTCAACAATAGAAGACAATAATCCAAAGATACAAATCTAGTCCTTTAAGTTTCAGAAATTTACACGAAGCACGGTGTTCGCCTACGGTCCTTTCCAGAATGCGTTTCAAACCACGATTTGAAACCTCAACTTGCCCACTTGTTTGTGGGTGATACGCGGTGGAGAGACGGTGAGTAACTCCGTATTTAAGCATGACCTTTGAATGGTATTTGCAAAATGGGTACCGCGATCACTAATGATAGTACGAGGGGTCCCAAATCGGGCAAAAAGGGATTTTAAAATTTTACAAACAACTCGGGCGTCATTGGTGAGGAGCGCTTTTGCTTCAACCTATTTTGACAAATAATCGACAGCCACGAGTATATACTTGTTCCCTCGTGAAGACGGGAACAGGCCCATGAAGTCGATGCCCCAAACGTCAAAAATCTCACAAACTTGAATTGCGTTTTGAGGCATTTCATCTCGTTGTAAGATTTTCCCTGACGTTGACAAGCGTCACAACAGGTGACGAAGTCATGGGCATCGCAGTAAATGGTAGGCCAAAAGAAACCAGAGTCAAAAGCTTTTTTGGCAGTGTAGTTAGCACCACAATGTCTCCCAGTAGGCCCATTATGGCAAGCTGTGAGGATATCAACAGCTTCTTGGCCGTAAACACACCGCCGGATCACTTGATCCGCACAAATCTTGAACAAATAGGGGTCGTCCCAAAAGTAGTGCTTAACATCCTTGAAAAACTTGTTCTTTTGTTGGGACGACATCCCTTTAATCACAAAATTCCCCGCATGGTAATTTGCAAAATCGGCAAACCATGGGGTACTATCATCACCACGAAAGGTAACCATACCAAGTGTCTCGAGAGGAAATGTTTCGGTAATTTCCTTGTTCTCGAGAACATCTTGGTGGGGATTTTCAAGTCTTGATAAGTGGTCGGCCGCGAGATTCTCCGCTCCTTTTTTATCACGAATAATGACATCAAATTCTTGGAGTAGGAGAATCCACCAGAGCAATCTCGGTTTAGCATCTTGCTTGGCAAGAAGATATTTGAGAGCCGAGTGGTCCATATACACTATGGTCTTCGACAAGACTAAGTAAGGACGAATTTCTCGAAAGCATACACCACGGCTAATAACTCTTTTTTCCGTAGTGGTGTAAGATGCTTGAGCATCCGTATTGGTTGACTTGCATAGTGTATAGGCTGAAAATGGTTTGGTCTTACGTTGCCCCAAGACTGCACCTACCGCGTAATCACTAGCATCACACATAATTTCAAATGGTAGGTCCCAATCGGGGGCAACTAAAATTGGAGCTTCGGTTAACTTCTTCTTAAGTATATTAAATGATTCAACACATTCTTTCGAGAAGATGAAAGGGGTTTTTTCAAGAAGATGGGTCATCGGCCGGGCGATTTTAGAAAAATCTTGAATAAATCGACGATAGAACCCGGCGTGACCTAAAAAACTTCGAATGCCTTTAACGGAAGTCGGATGAGGGAGTTTAGCTATAACATCGACTTTAGCTTTGTCGACCTCAATCCCAGACTTTGAAATCTTATGCCCTAGAACAATGCCTTCTTTTACCATAAAATGGCATTTCTCCCAATTTAGAACTAAATTAGTGTCTTCACACCGTTTGAGCATTTTGTCTAAATGGGAGAGGCATGAGGAGAAAGAATCCCCGAAGACCGAGAAATCGTCCATGAAGACCTCCATTGTTTCCTCGATCATATCGTGGAAAATGGCCATCATGCACCTTTGGAACATGCCCGGAGTATTACATAAGCCGAAAGGCATGCGTCGGTAGGAAAACGTCCCATAAGGGCAAGTGAAGGTGGTCTTCTCTTGGTCTTGCGGGTCAATAGGAATTTGAAAGTATCCCGAGAAACCATCTAGAAAACAATAGTATTCGTTTCCCGCGAGTCTCTCAAGCATTTGGTCCATAAACGGTAACGGGAAATGATCTTTACGAGTGGCATCATTTAACTTTCGGTAGTCAATGCATACACGCCATCCCGTAACTAATCGAGTAGGTATCAACTCATTATCATCATTTTCAATTATGGTTATACCGCCTTTCTTGGGCACACAATGAACAGGGCTAACCCACATTTATTGGATAGGGATAAATTAATCCGGCATCAAGGAGTTTGATAACTTCCTTTTTGATAACCTCATGAATTTTTGGGTTAACCCGTCTTTGATGTTGAATTGCCGGTTTAGAGTCATCCTCCATTAATATTTTGTGAGTACAAAATTGAGGGTCGATGCCCTTTATATCGGAGATTTTCCAAGCGATGGCACGCTTGTGTGACTTTAAAACCTTTAGAAGTCGGACCTTCTCATCTTCTTTTAAGTCTTTAGCAATTATGATGGGTAGTTTATCGGTGCCCTCCAAAAATGCATACTCAAGATGAGAAGGTAGATCCTTGAGCTCGAGCTCCGGAGGATCATCAATTGAAGATTTTTCAGTTTTAGGTTCTATAAATCTTAGTTCTTGTGGAGGTAAGGAGATGATAGATCATCATTTAGAAATTTCTCAAGAAGACGAGTGTCTCCCTCTGAATCATAGTAAGAGTCATCAATTTCCAGTAAAATGGAATCATCTTCAATAGCAAGGAAAGCATCGGTTTCTTCTAGAAGAAAGTCACTATCCCCGAAAGGAGTGAGAGTGGGAGAAGAGGTAGAAATAATCGGTTCCGAAGTGGGATTGCCACTTTCAGAAATTTTAGACATCGAGCACTTCTTGAATACTCCTCAAAGCTAACATCGATGGACATCGATTCGATTTAATCGATCGGAATCATTGTAGAGCATCTCAAAGCTTTGACCAACTATGAATGTTACGGTTATCATCATGGCGGAGAGTAATCGTCACCGTAAAACACTCAATCAAAAGCTCGTCCGGTCCTCAAAAAAGGTCTCCCAAGAATTAAGGGAACCCGAGGATCAACAGCATAATTAACGACTACGAAGTCGGTCGGAAAATTAAACTTTCCTACTTTCACAAAGACATCTTCGGCAATGCCGGCCGGTCGAGTGGTCGATCGGTTCGCAAGCTCAAGAATCATGATGCGTAGGAGGTATGTTTGGGGAGTGAGAGCTTATTCCATATGGAGAGAGGCATCAAGTTTATGCTTGCACCGAAGATCGGCCAAGGACAAGCATTCATCTAACTCCAGAAAATCACATGGAATGAGAAACTTGCCAGGGTCTCTAAGTTTTTCTTGAAACTTTTTAAGGATAACCGCCGAACAATTTTCATTTACCGATGTGGTGGTGGCTAATTCAAACAATTTTTCTTTGTTATTAAGGAGACTTTTAAACATTGTAGCAAACTTAGGCATGTGAAGAAGAGGATCCGCAAAACTAAGCTCGACATGAAGTTTCCTAAAAATCTCAAGAAATTTCAAAGCTAGCTTATCATCCTTATCACGGAGCTTATGCTTGTTAGCTCTTGAAGGGTAAGGTATGGTCGGTTAGGTTTGGTGCAACAACAGGGCTCTCAATTGGGAGCTTGATTTTGTACTTCCGGAGGTTGGATGTTTTCGGTACTCGGTTGCACCGTATCCTTTGTCACCTCGGGTTCCCGTTCCACCACTTTGGAAGAGAAAGAAAGACGGGGGAATTTGGGGGTCAATCAAAAAGAAATGCATTCGGTTGGTGATTGTTTCAAATCACTCTGGGTTGGCAAGGTGTTGCTAGGAAGTGAACCCGAACCCGAAGTAGAAGCGGTATTCATTTTCATGAATTGACCAAACATGTTCTTAAGCTCGATGTTAGAATTTGTTAAAGAGGTCATTTGGGTTTGCATGTTTTTCATCACCGCATCATTTGCCTTTATGTAGTTTGAGAAATCACTAGTCGTCACAACTTGTGGTTGATGAATCGGGGCTTGATAAGCCGGAGCTTGATAATTTTGGTTTCCTTGATTAATTCCTCTGTTTTGATTGTAACCTTGATTGTACCGGGTTTGATTATTTTGCACATTCGGTTGAGCAAAACCCGGTGGTCGAATTTGGTTAGCTACATTTTGAGGACGGTATCCGGTATTTCCTTGATTATTAGTTTACTGCGGCTGCTGAAACATATCCTTGAATATTGTCTTGATAGCCCGAAAAAGTGTTGCCATCGGTGGCAGGACACTGTCGGTAAGAATGAGCACCGCCACAAGTAACACACGATTCCTCAACAGCTTTTACGGAAGCTGGAGCTGGGGTTACTTGATGTTGTTTAAACATCGCGGTCATGGCACTAGTCACGGCACTAGCTACGGCACTGGCTATCTCTGAAGAATCAACATTACTTGCTTTCACTTGAGAAATAATCGGTTTGTTTCTTGAATTACAACTTTTGATTTGTTTTCAATGATTTTTAACATATCTTGTGCACTTCTTTCTAAAAGATTTCCCCGGTTGGGGGGGGGGGGGGGTGTGTGTGGTTTTTTTGGGAAACACATTGGGGGGTGGGGGGCCGCAGAATTCAAAGAATCTTGATCGGATGGGTTTAAACCATTGTAGAAGGTATCGAGTTGATGCAATTCGGTAAAACCGTGATGTGGGCATGCTCGAATGAGATCCTTGAATCGGTCCCATGCCTCACTAAATGTTTCCTCAAACTTTTGTTGAAAATTTGAAATTTCATTTCGAAGATTTGTTGTTTTTGAGGAGGGGATGAATGGTTAATAAACTTGAGACTGCAAGATCGTCCCAAGTAGAGATATAACAGGGGGTTCTTTGTCGAGCCAAATCCGGGCTGGACCATCGATAGAAAATGGAAAAAGCATAAGCTTAATCGATGTCTCGGGCACATCTTTGTACTTCAACGTAGAAGTAATCTTGTTAAAATATCGAATATGAGCATGAGGATCTTCTTTCTCAAAACTGAAGAATTGTTTTGAAGTTACAAGATTGATTAGACTATGCTTGAGCTCGAAATGCTCAGCGGGAATGGGTGGTACTACGATTGCCTCCGCATAACCCTCGGTGGGTGCACAGAGTAATTCCGCCATAGTACGTTGATCGGCCATCGTAACTACGGGAGTCTCTACAAGAGAAAACGGTTCTACTCGTTGTATAGAACGTCTACGATTATGACGTTTCGAAATCGTAGAAGTAGGATTCGTACAAGGTTTATCAACAAATTTTGACGAAGAGCGAGTTTGCATACACTAAGAACAAAATAAGAGAAAATAAAAAAGAGAAAAATATTTTTGTAACCGATAATCAAACAAGTGTACGGTAGCTCTCTAGAAAACGCACAAAGAAGCGGAGGAGCGGGTAAGCGCGAAGCTATTAAAAACCTTCTCCTTTCGGGTCGAAGTTCGTCGGATCAACCCTCCTTATATCTCTCTTATAGTTTGTAATCTAAAGGTGAGCCGAATTCACAAGTGACACAACGGTTGATTTTGTTGTTTTTCAAATTTTTTGGAATTTTTGATTACTTGATAATAGAAAAATATATTCACAAATGAAAGCGATAACTTCACGGGGAAGGGTCTTCAAACACTAATCTTCAAACGTACACAATAATCGTTTCACAGCCTCCCCGGCAGCGGCGCCAAAAATTAATTCTTAAAAACTTAGCGTATATATATTATATTATAATAAATATATTTATATATATATATATATATATATATATATATATATATATATATATATAACTAGTATCAAAATTGTCACTCCCCAGACGGGGCTGGTCGGATTTCATGTCAGAGGGCGTGAGTCATCATAAACCGATCAAAGGCACAAGAGAACGACTACTACGGACGTTTTGAAAAATCATAATCGTTGCTTTGTTTAAAAAATAAATAAGTTTTACAAACATTTAAAGAAATTAAACATTGCGGAAGCGAAAATAAAAATATAGCAGAAGCATTAATTTGGTTTTCAAAGGTCAAAGAGGTATGTAATGGTAAATAAGTCTTGAAAGAGTATCATATTGCACGTAGACTCCAATAGCACATCAAAGATAGTCCAAAGCTAAGGGCACATGAGAAAAACATGCTAAAAGGTCAACATTTAAAGGTGAGTGAAATTCATAGGTTTAAAGCAAAACATTTACGAGTATCCAAAACGTTTAGTAAAACACTGCTTCAATCACTGTATTATGCAAAAAGTGTTTAGAACAGAAACGTACACCAAAGTAGTATGGACCACAAGACTTCAAAACGTATGTGACAGTTATAGGAGATATAACTTCACATAAAATGGGGTGGGTATTTACGTTGCGCTAAGCTCATGACACTGAAGCTAATTGCGAAAGATAGCATGTACATTGCTATAAGTATTTGTTTGACCCTTTCAGGTGGTCCGACAAAGAAACATAACCAGTTCGACATGACATTATATCCGTTTATCGGGCGCCCCGTGGGTATTGAGCGTATCACCTGGATTGGGATAATTAGTCTAATAGATTATTTATCTCAACTCGCGCTCCCTCGACCGGTCCTCCAGTCAAGAGATTGACAATTCATGATAGTTCGGGCAGTAGTGGTCTAAACGCTTAACTTAGGCAACACGTAAACAGGGATATCTCACGCAAGTACTTGTGTCCAGTAAAAACAACCAACGTTTTTGTAAAAGCTTAAAGTACTTATATCCATAAGTAAAAACGAGTGTGATATCAATCATGTAACAAGTTTGTAATCAACGTATACGAGTTTGAAATTCAGTGAAGTAATCGAGTTTGTAAACAAGCATGTTTCTCACCCCAAAAGTAATAAGGTAAATATAAAACAAGTAAAACGTGGGGCTATGAACTCACCTTGACGTTGCAGAACAATTGGCAGAAATGCAAATAATATGCACAACACAAACGAAAGACGAATCGGCTCGACCAAGAAGTTGCAGTTTAACTTAACGGTTATATCCCACTAGTTTAGGATGATGAATTTGGTTTTCCGATGGATCAACGCGACACGTTGATAAGGGATTTGGATTTCGAGTTGGATGAGTTTGGTGGTTGGTTAAATAAAATAAATCGAAAAACACACGCAAAGTACGTAATATATTCCCCATATATATTACATATGAAAAATGAACAATTATATAATTCATATGGCGAATTACATAATAAAGACAAACAACCAAAAGAATAAGTCGCAATATATAATACTTTACAAGGATTATATAAGAAACGTGATTAAAATAATGGTAATAATATAATTCGACACTTTTTCAAAAGGTACACAATTTAAATTAATAAAAAGTTTTTTTGTAAAGTAAATACATTTTTAAAGTTCCGAATTTGATAAATGAGCTTTATAAAGACTTTTCAAAAGGTTTATAGGTTGGGAATTATAAAATAATATTTTATTAATTTAGTATGTACGTTACGATTTTTAAGTAAATTTAGTTTGTATGTTCGTAAGAGTATAGTTTTCGTTTGTTGTCGTCGTTAGTGGTTATAAGTACATTTTTAAAAATCTTAGAAAACTTATATAACTTTGTCCATTTATCGGGTTCTAAAATAGAATATAAATACTTTAATGAAAATTTAATAGTATAACAATTTTTAGAAATTTCTGGCTGACCTTGCGTTTAAAAAACGTTTCCCATTTTCACTAAACTCGACGTTTTCCCTATTTCAATCAATCCGTGTTGCAATAATACCATGTTTCATATAATCTTCAAAATTAGACAATACAAATAAAAACAATTTAAGTATAAACCAAACACACAAAATGCTAAACCTAAACACCCCTTTAAGGGGCAGTTTTTCACAAATCCAACGCCCCTTAAAGGCTGGTAAACAACAACCAAACGCCCCCTTGTGGGCTGGTAATTCAGCAAACCAAACGCTCCCGTTGGAGCTGTTGTACCAAACGCACCCTTAAGGGTTGCTGGACAGCGAACCAAACGCACCCTAACTGTTGTTAAACGCAAAACCAAACACTCCCTTACTGCATAAACCAAACGCTCATAATCTGCTGCTAATCTCAAAACCAAACGCACCCTTATGGCTGCGTTACAAAGATCCAAACGCCCTAAGTAGGCTATTAAACGCGGAAACAAACACCTTACCGGGCTGGTAACAACACTACAAACAACACCTTTTAAATTTAATAAAAAATAAATAACTTAAAACATAATACACACAAAAATATATAGTCGGATACCATCAAAGGTGGTGGTGGTGGGGTTTCAGTTGGCTGTTGCGAAGATGGACAGCCATTGGTGGCTGTGTGACGGTGGATGGGGCCAGTAAAGAGGAGGTGGTGAACGTGGTGGGGAGGAGATGATGATGGTTGCGATGTTGGTGGGGTAGAGATGGATGGGAGGTGATGATGATATGGCGGCGCATGGTGGTTGACGAGTGGCTGTCGGATGGCAGCGGCGGCTGGCCGGAGGTGATGAAGGTGGTGCGAGGGTGATGTTAAAAATGGTGGTGTGGTGTTTGTTAGTGGCGTGAGGGTGCAGGTGGTCGGAGGTGAGATGCGGCGGCCGGTGGTTGGCCGGAATAGTGGAGCGGCGCCGGAAATCTTAGTGTGTGTGTTAGGGTTAGACACCAAAATGAGAAAACCCTAGTTAACTAGGTATATATATACATAGTAGAAAAGTTACATAAACAAAGTAGCATGTGTGGAATAGTCAAGGGGGTATCATGTAAATATTACTAGAGGGACTAAAAATGTAATCTTTTGTTAAATATTGGTTCGGGGGTCGTTTAGGCTAGTTAACGATTGAATTAAAAAACGAAAAGTTTCGCCATTGCGTTCCAAATGATTTTCCATAAAAATGAGTATTTACATGACTATTATTTTATAAATATTTTTTTATAAGATATATTTAGAATGTTCATCAATTATTGGGTATCACTTTTAAGCTTTGACAGTAAAATAAATTTTAACTTTAACCTTCGCGTTTTAAATAAATGATTTTGAATAAAATATTAAATAATTTATTAAATATTTTTATTAAATAAAAAGTGATAATTAAATATAAATTCAATTATTTTTATGTCGGTACGTGTTGTGTTCAAAATTTTGCGAGGTTATTTTAGTCATTTTCTCCTTGGTTTCAGGTCTCGGATAAAACTGAAAAGTTGTCCGGAATGTCGTTTTACATCAAATTGCTTTAGAGTCTGAGTCGTGAAAACGTAATTTAGCGGGTCGTTTTTGATAAGTCAATTTAGGAATAACATATATCTTCTCGTTTTCAAGTTAAATAAGTTTGAAAAATAAATTTGTAAATGAGAGATAATAATAATAAATATGATTTATTATTTAAATACTTTTCAAAAATTTACTGACTACGCGGTAATCGTTTTCATGTGACCGTAAAAAGTCAAAAGTCATAAAGTCAAGTCGGAACCAAAAAGTCAAAGGGTAAAATAGTAATTTAAAATTCTGAAAATTTCGGGTTGTGACATTACCTACCCCTTAAAAGGAATCCCGTCCCGGGATTCGATTTTTGTTAACCGATGGTGTGTCCAAGAAAAGATTTAAAATTTTAAATAACTAGTTTTAGACATGACGTTGATACTTTATTTAACAAAATTTGATGTTTCGACACTTCTTAATAAGCATAAATTTTGGCTAGGTTTGATCAATATATTTAACCCATCAAAATAGGTATTTTAGAAAAATATCATTACAAGTTTTATGATTGATATAAACGCGTTATAAAGAGAGTCCCTTAATAGTGAAAACATCAAAGGAGAAAATGTAGGCGCGTGTGTATGGCTGCACAAGGGTTTAAATGTTTAAGGACAGAGTCAAGTTTCTGATATTTGTAGGGTTCGACGATTAATTTCGGACGAGGCTAATGAATGTAAGTATTCAACTTACTTAGGAAGTAC